>JASDQU010587398.1:64530-76426 GCA_032191745.1 Picea mariana | reverse complement strand
CTTTGTTTGTTTGTTTTCTCTTAGGTCAGAGCTAGCAAGGAACCTCGTTCTTAATACCAGTTTTTCCTTGACTGTTGCTTGACATTTATTATCGGGACACATAGGGGTACACGTGGCCTGCAGAAGGCCTGCACGCATGTAACTCGTGCCCTAACCTTCTACAACCCACGTTTGAACGCTTGCTATAGAGGTTTCAGTAGCGTGTAGGGCTTAGAAAGCTTAAGGGGCAGTCTCCTCTTCCCTGTTAGAATTTCACATTCTTAGGGGGATTTTTGGATCCTATCTGGGTCTTGCTGGTTTACAGTCTTGTCTCAGTCTGCTTTATTGTGATTGCCATTTTTTTGCATTTATTTTCCTCTTCTATTAAAGAAGAAGCATCCAAGCCTTCAAGAGACCCTAGTTGTCAATACCAGAGACCTCTTCCAGGTCTGGGCTGTCTGTGGTTAGTTTTGTCTTGGATTTTGCACATACACGTGGCCTGTATCAGTTCAGCCCACGGGTACCCACGCTCTGTTATAGCTCAGCACACGTTTGCACGTGTGCTGTTTCAGTGATAGTCGTGGGCTTGTCAAGTTGCTTTTCATTCAGGGTGGGGCAGTCATCCCCTCTTGTGGTGAGAAGTTTTCCTCTCAGGGGTTTTGAGTCTAGGTTTGCACATTCAGTAGGTTAGGGCTTCTTATCCTTAGCCTGTGTTTTTTCTTAGGTGATGTTTTGATAGAAAAGACAAAAAGAAAAATTTGTTTTATGGTTTTTAGACAAGTGTTAGAATTAGTGCTTTCTTGATTTCCTTTGTGCATCTTTGCTCTGGTTCTTCGCAATCTGCACTTTAAGCCAGAATTTTATTTTGTTTTCTTGGTTTTGTGCTTGTTGGCATTTTCCCTTTATTTCTTCATTTTGCAATTAAATAAAAAAAAATTCTCTTTTTCATTTTCTTCTTTGTTTGAAGATTGTGTTGTTGCATCAGTAGCTAGGAGGAAGATTTTTTTCATAAGATGTTTTGTAGTACATTTAGTGCATAAGTAGCTCGCAGATTGAGCGAAATTCCTTTATGTTTTTCTGCATGAAATATTATAAAATTCGAAAAGAAAAAGAAGTCTTTCTTGTTGAAAAGTTGCTGGTTTTTGCATTTTTTGTAAAAGTTTTTGTTTCCAAGCATTTCTTCTTCATTTTGCTTTGAGTCTTTACACACCATCAGTTTCACCTTCATACCTTGTGACGTAAAAAATCCCATTAAAAGCAACACTAATGAAAAACTATTAGACTTTTTGTTTGTAGGGTTCATACACTAGCTTAGGACTAGGGCCTTGGAATAGGTGGGAGAGTAAATTCTCCAAGGCCACTCAAACCAAACATTGGAGTCTGTCATAGGGAGTGTAGAAGTCCAGTTACAGAAAGTTATCCGGGACCCCCCTCTAACATAGGGGCTAAACATGAGGTCGCGTAAGGAAAGGTAGCAGAGATAACCCCTCCAAAGCTGGACCAAGAGTAGTGGAGAACACATATCGAGGATTTGTTGAGGGATTCCATCATTTGCATTTGCCACGGAGCTTCGTGGGTCTCGAATTCGTTCGAGGTCCTCAGTTGTCTTCCGGACCATTTTCTCTCGATACCCTTGACAGGTTTCGGGCTTGATACCCTGCTCATTGTGGTCTACCCGACTATCGACTGTACCCGCCTGGTGACTGTTCACGTGCTGGAAAACTAGTTGNATGCTTTGCAGAGTATACTTGGAAGGTGCTTCCGTATTCGAGTTGCACTTGCACCGGTAAGTTGCTCTAGTGTTGGTTGTTGTAACTATTCTTCAAAATAGTTAGTGTTTGCTTGTCTTATCTCATAGGGGCTTCTTTTAGTGTGTGTTACTGTTTGTTCATGTAGAATACCTTAGCGTGTCATGAATCTTCTCACACAGTGGAGGATTCAGAGCTCTGCCAGTCACGAAGGCTTCTGGGCCTGCCGCTGGTTATACTGGAGCCACCCCCGCCACCATTGAGGCGGAAGCTAGACCAACAAGGGTCTTTCGAAGCAACCGGGTTACCAACCATTGAGCCCGAGCAACTCCCGGAGGAATCAACCATCATTCTGATTTCGGTTGAAACCCCAAACACTGATACTTGGCTACAAGTTGTGGTGCCAATTCAATTTTACGAACGCCTGTCAGTGCCTCACACAGCTATGACAACAAACGCTATTACTTCCTCTGGGAATTCTTCCATTCCCATCACTGTTTCTACCATAGGAGAAGCTTCTCCTAACTTGCCTTTGTCGACGGTCCAGGCCACCATGGTATCGGCTGTAACTACGTCGCACAGTGGACCGACCCCATCTATCACGACAGCCACACCTCCTTTCACACCTAGTGTGACAGGCCCTCCGTTTTCATACGGTATGCCTAGTTCAGGTACAAGTCCTGCACTCAGTTCCTCCACCTTACAGACTTTGGGTCTGGGGGCAGGGAGCTCTAACACTCCTCTGCAAGGTCAACTTGGGGGCATTCCTTCCCCTTTCAATGCTTTTCCTTACGCTGGAGGTCATATCTCTCCTTCGTTCCCTTCGCTTGGTGGTCCGCATCAGCAGTTTGTCGGGCAACCTGCACACACAAGTTCATTTGGAGCCGGGAGTCAAGGAACACCTGCGCAAACTCAGCCGGTAGGTTCATCACTGTTTGTTTGGAACGAGACGTTTGGTAATAACACTTTCGCATCCACTGCTTTCCCATCTAGGGGCACACCCATTTTTGGACAGTCTACTCCGGCACAGGGTACTATTTCTGCACTGGGGGCACATATACCAGGACCTTGGAACTCAGGACAAGGATCCGTTCCTTCCTCTGGAATGTCGTTCTGGGGTAATTCTTTCCACAGTCAATGGAACCCCAGACAGAATTCTATGCCTCTCCCATCAGGACCGGCATGGGGTAATCCTTCCCAAAGTCTGTCAAACATGATGAATGCCCAACATCCGATGTTCTTTATGGGGAATCAGCCAATGATGTCTCCACAGATGCAAAACCCTTACGCTGGTCAGGGCCATGGTTTCTACCAGAACCTGGGCCAGTAGCCAAACTTTTCCTGGCAACCTGGTGCCAGTCAAACTCCAGGACCCTTTTATCCAGGCTATCAGCAGCAACGCAAACTACCATTCTTGGCGACGTTACACTTTCCAGATTTGACACGGTTGTTAAATGATTCTATCTGTCATGATCCACATTGGCCTCCTATGCCAACGAAGTTGCCTTCCGACATTCCAAAGTTTGAGGCCAAGCCTAACGAAGATCCAGGTGATCACGTGACTACTTTCCACCTTTGGTGTTCATCTAAATCACTGAAAGATGACTCCGTCCAGTTGCGATTGTTTCAACGCACTCTTATTGGGAGTGCCACGAAATGGTACATAGAGCTTGATCGTTCACGATACTCTTCTTTTGGCGAACTGGCGATGGCCTTCCTTAACCATTTCCAGTTACTTGTGAGATACAACGCCAGCACAGAGTTGCTAGCCAATTTCGAGCAGACGACACCGGATCATATCTCTGATCATATCCGAGAGTGGCGACGCCGAAAGAGTCTAATCAAAGTACCAGTTCCACCAACATTCCTGCTTGAGTGGTTCCTTAAGTCTTTAGTACCGCAATTATCCAAAGACGTTGCAACTTTTGGGGTTTTCTCCGAAAAGGATGCCATCATGAGGGCTCAACAGTTTGAGCTTATCTATTCTCAGTCTGGTCTATTGTACAACATCCTACCGGATGCACCACGATCGATATTGGATAAAACCAGACAGAGAGGCGGACCACATGCCGAAGGTATCGTTGGTTTGACACAAACTAAGCCCGCTGAGCAATTGACAAAAAAATTGCAACATTTATCTATACAACACTCAGCGGCCAGCCAGACTACTGCTTTGGATGCTCCACCTACCGAAACATTGGAAGTACACTCCATACAAATGACTAACCCAAAGGCCACCCAGCAGCCTGAAGGGAAGAAAAAACAATGCAAGAAGGGTAAGGGGGATAAGAAACCCACTGATAATGCTGGTGAGGGCACCACATAAAAGAGGAAGGTGAGGTATCCATGCAACTTATGTGCGGAAGACCACCCGACCCATCTATGTCCTCGACTTGCGGAGGCCCAAAATTTTGTCACACGGCAATAGCAGGCCGTGTTGACTAATCCCTTTCAGCATGGGCAAAATTTAACTCAAGCCTCTACAAGTGCCGAAGGGGGCAGCCAAGAAACCTGCCCTCCCCCAAAGAATTCCTCTTCCGTGAACGTATATATGGTTAAAAGTGATGCTTTAATAACGACTAGAGTGCACGACTATAGTAAACCAAGTGCCTCTGAGAAGGGCAAAGAAGCCGAGATCCCATCTCTTCCTCTACAGATTGAGAAGACATTGGGAGAAACGATGACATGCATTCCAAAAGGTGTGTTTAAGAAAGCTTCTCACAATCCAAACGCAAGGGCTGCCAGAACTACTCTGTGGTGGAAGACTTATCCCAAACCCCTTGTGCTATGTCCGCTTTGGAGGTCCTCCAAAGTTGCCTGCTCAGAGAAAAGCCTTGTTGGCTGCTTTAGGCTCTACTGAGACTTGTAACCCAGGTACCATCATGTTAGATACGATTGACTTGAAACCTTGTTTGCCTTACCACATCACATTTCAGATAGTAGTGGCTCATCCCACGAAAAATTTTACACGGAATATCTTCCACACGGTGGTCGATGAGGGCGCTTCGACTTGCGTGATGTCGTTAGCATGCTGGAAAGCCATTGGTCAGCCTGAGTTGTCTCCATCACCCACTCTCCTCACTACATTTGACGGTCGTTCTTTCCGACCACATGGCATCATTCCTTATTTCCCTATGCAGTTAGGGGGAAAGACCGTGTGCGTCGAAGTAGAGGTAGTCGATGCCCCCATCGACTACAATCTCTTGTTAGGTCATAGTTGGACTTATGCTATGCAAGCGGTGGTTGCTACAGTTTTTCGAGTCTTATTGTTTCCACATGAAGGCCGGATAGTGACCATTGATCAGTTGTCCTTCTCTCGACCTGACCCAGCCTTGGGGGCATCCACGGTTCCCATGATAGATAATCCTCAAGCTGGTGTCATTAACATAGGAGTTGGTTTGTGCCCATCTTTGATGGGTACTTTCAATTACCCACCTCCTCATGGTAATGTCAAGTTTATATTGACTCACCACAAGGCTGAGATTTTCCATGTTTCGTCATTCCGCACGACTTACTTTGAGGATCTGTGGATTCTTCCTTCCCCATCAGCCACGATGGATGAGACAGGGCAGTCCGGCATGTCCATGCCCTTGTCAGCTACTAAAGTAGCGTACTCTTTAGTCCAGCAAGCTTCAAATACTCCTGATCTGACTCCCACACAAGAGTTGGATCCACTTACAGAGCCTATTTGGGCTCAGGATTCTCTTGCTACCACCGTTTCGTTAGACTTAGTCTTGCCTTCTGACGAAGCAGTAATGGAAGCAATGACTAGTCCGGACAAACCTTGGGATGATCTTCATCACAGATCATACTTCCTCCCAGAGTTACACCAAATCGAGGTTGGCGAATTCACTATCACCATGACGGGAGATCATCCATGTCCCATTAACCTCTTAGCTACCCACGAGATTTATGCTGAGGGAAATATGGCGACTATCTCTGAAACCATACCTATCAACATCTCCTGAAACCCTGGCGTCATGGAGAATGTCTTCGTCGAGGTGGATTGCTCCCCCGAAGAGATTCAAATTTACACAGATCTTTTCAAAGAATTCCGCGACGTTTTTGCCTGGTCTTATGAGGAAATGCCAGGCATTGATCTGAAAATAGTTGAACATGAAATCACAACGTATCTGGATGCCAAGCCTGTTCGACAAAAACTTCGTCTAGTTAATCCTAAGAAAGCAGCAGCCATTAAGACGGAGGTTGAGAAATTGCTCAAGAATGGGTTCATATACCCTATTCATTTGACTCAATGGGTGTCAAACCCCGTGCCTCTCGATAAAAAACAAGGCACGATTCGTGTTTGTACCGATTTTCATGATTTGAACAAGGCATGTCCAAAAGATAATTATCCAACCCCATTCATCGATCAGATCATTGATGAGTGCGCTAGTTGTGAAGGCTTTTCGTTCATAGATGGTTTTTCGGGCTATAACCAAATCCAAATCAAACCTGACGACCAACACAAAACGACATTCATTTGTCCGTGGGGTACATTCGCTTATCGTAATATGCCTTTTGGTCTCAAGAATGCTGGAGCCACTTTCCAGCGGGCCATGTCTTTTTGATTTCATGACCTCAAACATATAGTCGAGGCCTATCTAGATGATTTAGCATCACGCTCTCGCAAGCGAAAGGATCATCCTACACACCTCAGACTAATCTTCGAACGCTGTCGCTACTTCAGGATTCGCTTGAATTCCAACAAGTGCAGCTTTTGTGTCACGTCAGGACGTTTGTTAGGTTTCATCATTTCAACAACAGGGATCATGGTGGATCCTCTTAAGGTGGAGGCAATAGTCCAGTTGCCCCCCCCACGCACAATCTTACAACTTCAGAGTCTTCAAGGCAAGGCGAACTTCTTACGACGCTTCATCGCGAACTATGTCAAAATCACTAAGGGCTTTATGCGTTTACTGAAGAAATATGTTCCCTTTTTCTGGGACGAAGCCGCTCAATGCTCTTTTGACGCATTAAAACATGCTCTGACAACCACACCTCTGCTACGACCACTGAATTATAACAAGGATTTCCTATTATATCTGGCTGCCGTAGAGTCAACCATAGGCATGGTTTTAGTTCAGGAAGATGATTCATTTTCATAATACGTGATCTATTACCTGAGCCGAGGCCTCGTAGGACCAGAACTTAATTATACCCATCTAGAAAAACTTGCGTTGGCAGCAGTTGATGCTGTTCAATTGTTCCATCACTATGTTCTGTTTCGCAAGACCACCATCATAGTTGTCGTGAATCCATTCCAATACATGTTGACACGACGATTTATCGACGGAAAAATCAGTAGATGGATGGTCATCCTCCAAGAATTTTACTTAGACTTCATTTCAGCAAAGTCCAAGAAGTCATTGGTCTTCGCAGAACTTATTTCAGAACTTCCGGTTGAGTCAGGTGACGTTGTGCCTGAGGAATCGCCTATCTGGGGGGATATGTTTTTGATTGAATCATCAGACCCCTGGTACGGAGATATACTGATCTGTCTCCAGAATTTGAAGTGCTCCACCTCTGCTTCTCGTGATGAGCATCGACGGATACGCCATCAGGCCAAGAACTATATCATACTCAATGATACGTTGTATCGGAGAGGTGTAGACTGCATCCTACGCCGATGTCTCACTCATGAGGAGGTCATCATAGTGCTCAACGATTGTCATACATAAGCCTATGGCAGTCACTTGTCCGGGTTGGCAACAACCCAAAAGATTTTACAAGCAGGTTACTTCTGGCCCACACTTATGAAAGATTGTATCGAGTCGGTCAAGAAGTGCCATCCGTGCCAAATCTTCTCACGGAAGATGAGGGCACATCCAACTCCTATGTTTCCTGTCATCATAGTTGGTCCCTTCACTAAGTGGGGGATTGATTACACTACATGCAACCCCCCGTCAGCAAGGGGGCACCGCTATATCATCGTAGCCGTCGACTACTTCACTAAGTGGGTCGAAGCTATGCCAACGTTTAAAGATGATGGAGAGACTGCAGCTCTCTTCTTATTTAACCAGATTATAGCACGGTTCGACGTCCCGAGAGAGATTGTCACTGACCATGGCAGTCACTTTCAGAACCAAATGATGTCCGAGTTAACATCAAAGCTTGGGTTACGGCAAGAACATTCCTCACCTTACTATCCCCAAGCCAATGGGCAGGTGGAAGATGTTAACAAAACTCTCAAGACGATGCTACGACGAACTATCAACTCAGCCAAGTCAAATTGGCATTTGATGTTATACTCAGCATTATGGGCTTACCGAACATCAGTTAATACTGCAACTGGTGTCTCACCTTTCCAACTCGTTTATGGGTTGGAGGCAGTCTTGCGCATCGAATGTCAAATTCCATCTCTGAAATTGGCAATACAGTTATTGCCAGACACTTCTCCACTTGAAGAATGGCTAGTACACCTTGAGCAGCTTGATGAATAGCGTCGCGATGCGTCCCTGGCCAACGAGGCTCATAAACATAAGGTCAAGTGTCAATATGATAGGTCCGTTCATCCTCGGGTTTTTTCTGAGGGCGACCTTATCCTGGTTTACGATCAAGATAAGGACCCCCTGGGGGTAGGCAAGTTTAAACCCATGTGGTTCGGACCCTTCATTATTAAGGAGGTTTTAAAAAAGGGCACTTATCGTTTGGTCAATTTTGAAGGGAATGCTTTGGCGGAGCCTAGAAATGGGCTCTACCTCAAGAAGTATTACTCATAGCATGGTCACTGTGGGTAACTTTTTGTAACATATGTATAGTCTTTGTGCTATTACTTTTTACATTTCTTTTGAAAAACATGTTATGGACATGTCATTGATGTTATATTTCATCAATATGGCATAGGTCAAGTGAGTCCGAGGTGTTCGTGGGGTATGCAGACGGTGCTATTCGACACACGCGGAGGCTTGCCTCCGCAGCTTGGGTAATCTTTACACCACATGGTCGGTTGTTATCTTCCGGAGGTATATGCTTAGGTGACACCACAAATAATGTTGCTGAGTATAGTGCAGTTATTGAGTTTCTTTGTGATGCTTTGTCATTAGGTATCTCTTGTCTCCAGGTCTATCTAGACGCTCAACTGGTTGTGTCACAGCTAAACAGAATATACCCAGTTCATGACCCAGCTTTACACCGACGATTCCTTAGGGTACATCTCTTGGAACACAACTTTGATTATATTACATATTTTCATGTTCCTAGGAGTCTAAATCAAATCACGGATACTCTAGCTAATCACATCTTAGACTGGCATCTTGCTCACACATAAAAAGATCATGATCATACACATGTAAATACATTTTTGCACACATAATCCATAAAGACACAGAAAATAAATAAAAACCATATATAAACATCATAAAATCCTCAGAGTACATAGATGGGCGCAAGCGCCTCAAAAAGGGGGAACCATAACGAGTCACTGGGGCTTATTCCCTCAAAACATATATACATATCAGTGCTCGTGGCACATAAAATTCTACAAGTCTGTTTAGGGCCTATGGGCCTTGTTATACTCAAATACAGCCTGACCCAAACGCCTAAACAATCAAACCCATGTCCGAGGTACCCCCACAATATGAGTCTGCAAGGAGGGCGCTAAGTCCTCTATCTCTGCCATGGGAACTGTGTGAGTGAGCACAGTGAAGTTCTGCTCAATCCGCCTAAGAACCCTCTCGGCCTCCCCTGCTGGGAGGTTCCCTACCACTGCTGCTCCCCCGGTGATGGCAGCTGCGGCCTCTGGCCATGGGGGCACCTGTTCCATGCATAATCGACGGGTCGCACGGGTCCCACATCTGCACGTAATACAATGTTCACCCATCAAAAACTCTGTTATACAAAAACATGATCTATATATCAAAAAGACATAAAAATTACATATGCAAACAAAAAAAAACTAGATAGGTGGAGACTTACCCATCTCCCCTCTCTCCTCACCAGGAGGCACTGGTATCGCTGGATCTATGGAAAAATCGATCCCTGCATATGGGTAATCCTCAATAGCATGATCTGCCGTGACAACCAAGCAAAAAAATCATCATTGAAGGCCTCTATGGTCCTTCCACCACCCTGTCGTGGCAGCAATGCTGCCCATCTGCACACTGCGGGGAAAGTAGCCAGATGTCCTCGTACTGTCAACTGAGGACTAAAGCATGGAACTCTCTTGAAGAAAAATGAACACAGGATGGTCCCAAACCCGAAGTTCCTGTGTGTCCACTGACTGCAAGCTGTCAACTGACCTGTCATGCTTGCTAGTAGTGTGGTACTCCAGTCAAAAATTTTTGCATTCATGCACTGAATTGCACAGTTCATCTATGCGCGCGAAGCCTGATGCACGGCTGTGGAGCCGGTAATCCACCCAATGAGCGATAAAATGGTCTGGAGGGTGAGGTTGGTAATCCTACTCACGGGTACCGAGGAAGATCTCTGATTAGTCCCAGCCTCACAGTACTCCTCTATCAATTCCGAGACTTTGCTCGGCCCCGCAGGAAAAGTATGAAAGTTGATGGGTTCCCCTCTCCTCGAGAGGCCCGTCAAAAAGTAGATATCCTTCGTGGTGGGCACCAAGGATTGCCCCTCTATCATGAAGGCCTCTGCATTAGGGTGCCAATAGTCAACCAGGGCGTTCAGCAGCCTTGGTTGCGTGCGCATAAACGGACACAAAAAGAATTTTACTAAACCACACTGCGTCAACACGGCCATGACGTTCGGATCTGCGGCCACTAACTCATTGGTAGCCTCGTGCTCTCTCTCCCTCCACTGAAAATACATCCTGCCAACACCACAAAGAAAAAATTAGGGCATCAGTACTTGTTTATATTAGGTTTGTCATCACGCGGGGGGTACCCGCGGGCTGTCGAGGCGACAGTCGCCGGTACCCATGCACAGCTTTGGCTCTGCGCGCGGGTACCCGTGGGCTGTCCCTGGACAGTTCGCGTTTGCCTAGGGCCGCCCTCTTTGAGGTCGACGCCCACCCCCAAACTCAAATACAAACAACAAATGAAGTATTGAAATGCAAGATAAGGGAGTTTGTACTTACTTTGTCCAAGAAGAAGTCCGTTTCGTCCACTGTAGCTCCCGGAATCACGATCTTTCGCAAAGGGGGTCTTTTGGCTCCAGAGTCAATTTCCAAATCAGCAATGGTGATAATGAGCTGCCAGCTTCTATTTATAGACTTTTTGGCCTCTTTTTGTCACTTTTTTGGGCCCTTTTATCAGTTTCTTTATACCAAAAACCATTTTGAGTGGTTCGGGAGTTATATGGGAGGGATTTGATCAGGTATTGGGACAATTTTCATTGAGTTTCAAAAAATAAAAATAAAATATATTGACGGTCCATAAAAAAAGATTCAACTTGAGCATATAGGGTAGGATTTCATCCCCACTGTTGCATCTCGTTGCCTTTTGTTCTTATGATATAGGATCGATCCCATCCAGTTGTGACACAGAACCGTCATATCTTCTCTAGAAGTGTCGCAACTTGGTGGTAGAGCTTACCAAAACATGGATGCCCTAGGTAGTTCCTGGTTGCATTATGGTGTTTATGCCGTTTCTAACAACATAGTAGGCTCAGGGGTCTGTATAGTCTTTCCTGAATACGAGTTTGAGCCTCATTTGCATGGGTCTTTTTCACTCTTTGACTTACCCTACGGACTCCCAAAACATAATGGGTCTCCTTTTAAGCCCTTTTCAGACCCTCTAAACATGAAAAGATTGTCGAGCGATCTTGTGACCTTTCATGCTCGTTAAACTGAAATTTGAAGTCACGTCTGTCCGGCGGTAGTTTACCCCTTTTTTGGTTCGGACGGTCAACTGTACGAACAAAGGAATACTCTATCGAATTCCAATTCTTTAGAAGAGTATCCTCAGGTATAATTTTATTCCTTTTTCGGGCCTAAGGGACTAAATTTACGAAAAAGAAACCCCCCTCGGAGTCCATAGTTAAGCTCTTTTCAGACTCCCTAAAATTGAAAAGATTGTCGAGTGACCTTATTCTTTCACACTCGTTAAAACGGTCCAGAAGAACATTCCTGACAGAGTCCATAGTTAAGCTTTTTTCAGACTACTTAAAAGTGAAAAAACAGCCGAGTGATCTTGTCCTTTTCACACTTGTTAAAATGGTTTTGAATTGATGTCTAGTCGATGCTAGTTTACCCTTTTTTCAAACCG
>JASDQU010587398.1:47512-60697 GCA_032191745.1 Picea mariana | reverse complement strand
TCTTCCAAACATATGGAGAGTTTGCGTTGCCTCCTGCTTCATAGACTTATTATTAACAGATAAGCTGACTGAGTCTTATCACTTGTCGTGCTATTATCCAAGGAAAGTTTGTCACTAAGCCTGAGTCGGCCCCTCTGCAATATGTCTCTTGTCTGCATACCCGGCCATCCTGAATGTCCAATCAAGTCTTTGTTCAAAATCACTGAAGCCTTCAGTCTGATCATCAAGATTATCAAGTCCATACCGACGAGCCGTCGAAGACCTTTGGGTAGTGCAGTCATACACTCATATTACAATCCTACCCAATTTTAGAATATTTTGAAGTTGTTGCTCGAGCTCTGAAGTACATCCATCAGGCCGAATCAGCTTCTGGGAGATGGATACTTTATATGTACATCTTTCTGATTTCGAGATGTAGTTGCGCTGTGTATTATTCGTGACTACTCTTCATAGTTATTTGACATGGATCTACAGTGTATTTGATTGGTATCCATGGTTCTTTTCTATTCCGAGCATGGGTATGCCCGCCTCGGTGAGACATTTGATATTTTTGCAGACGACACCTCCTAATTCCTTATTCCTGGGCTCACTCATTCAGCATATCAGTACAGATTGGTAAAGAATTGGTAATGTATTTCGGCCATCAGATGCTCTTCTGACCTCACACATTAGGGGGCATATGTTATAACCCTAAATTGCACCACACATGCTTACCTGCCATCATGCCAACTCATATCTCTTCCTTGCCAAATCCATGCTGAATAAACCCTTGAAAACCCTCTTAAATCAAGTGGCATGCGCCCTAACCCTCTACTGCACGCGTTGGAACGCTGGAAGGCCTACTACTACACACGTTGGAACGCTGGCTGGCCTACTACAGCCCACGTTTACCTAACAAAGCACAAAAACAGGAAAGTTGCTGACGGGACAAAAAGATTTGGGTCAGTTAACTGAAACTCCCAGCCACGCATGGCCGAGAGTTCATCCAAAACCCTAGCTCCTTCTAGCCTATAAAAGAAGGGGTAGGGGTACTATTTGGAGGAGGAAAAAGATAGCAAAGAAACTCTGCCCAATTGCCGAATCCATTTGTCCCAACTCTTTAGCCTTTCCTCAAGCCTAAGAAGAATTCAAGCAAAGCAGTTGGAGGACAAAGAAGGGGAGGAGCCCAGGATCAGGATCGAGGAACGGTGGCCAGTCTCTATCATTATTGTAAGTTGATTCATCTTGAGATTAATAAAAGAATACTTTTCCCATCCCAATGCATGAGTGATATATATTTTATTTGGTTTATGCTTAATCTATAACCCTTAGGTAAAAGAATAGCATGCATGCGTCGCGTTTTGTCTTGATTGCAAGATTGTCTTTGGAAGGAGCAGCGAAAGCAAGCGGATAAAGTGAAACGGAGGATCTACATCAAACATCGATAGAAAAAGGTTACTAGGTATTTTCCATGCTTGTATGTGAAAAAGGGGTTTGAGTATTGGGGTGATAGGTTAAAAGTGTTTTCCTTAAGGTCATGATCTGCGTACAAGTTCATCCCTAGCTTGTTAGTCCGTAGGGTATTATTTCCCAACAACAGAAACACCTGATAAATGTGTAATGAACTTTAATTTTCAACATTCCTAATGCATTATTACCTTTTAGTCCTTCACTTGCCTCCCCAAGATGGTCCAAATTTAAAAAGGATACTATTTTGATCAACCAGCTTTGGGCATGGCCATAATATCTCTCTTTCCTTATTCAAACTTATCTCATCGAATTATATAGTTTGAAACATGTGGGACCTGCTCAGTCTCCCTCTGGTTTATGCACATTAAGTCTTGTTGTTCTTCAAGTCTTTCTATTAAGATACATTTTGTAGAAATTCATGGCTTCATCCAATGTGTCACCAATTATTGTGCCATGCACTAAAAACTTCCCTTTTTCTCGTATTATTGCTCAAAGAGTCAAATTATCCCAGGAAATAGGGACCCCCCTTTTCTCATATTAATACTCTCTTGACTTCTGTAGAGGCTAAGTCATCCTCATGATCTTCATTGATACTTTCTTAAAATTTCACTTAATTTTTTTTCTAACTTCTAACTCATTGATTCTGGCCATATCGACGAGTTGATCTTTTCCTTGTTGATACAACTAGTATCAAAGATTTAGAATTTTTCTTTCTGACACACAAAATCACCCAAAACTTAGAAAATTTTTTGATCTTGAACTTGTGTATCGACGACCATGAAGTATTGGTCATCGACATACTGACGCTCATCATTCCATCCCCTCCGATACAAAATTTACTTGAATTTTGATGAGTTATCCTCAACATATCGGTGCCAACAAGATCATATTCTCTGACACATCGACACAGATCATCCCTTCCTCATCAATATACATTTGAAATTTTCTAAATTAAAGTCTTTCTCCACGTATCGACAATGATAACATTATCATTGCCGATACATGGAAAGGTCATCCACTACTAAATATTTACACTTGTGAGTTGTGCATATAGACATTGATTACACAATAGTCATCGACCCTGTTGAAGGTGAATCCCCCTGCGAACAAGTGGTTTCCCTCTTGGTATTTAGACTCCTAAGGCCAAGACAAAAAGTGATTAACATGGACACTGACTTCCTTTTAGATCTAATCAAGCTAATGGATGAAAGAGAAGGAGAAATACATTTACCTTATGAACGATGTTTGTCCCTGCAAAGTCTAGGCCGAGCTTCAATATTGAGCTCCTTGATAGGTCCTGCAAAAAAAACAAATATATAATGGACTTCCTACTCTACTGATATTATCTCAATCATAGATCCATCTACTATAGAAAAACTTATATGGATCAAGTACAAGTTTGAAAGAAACAGGCCAAGCATTGATTATATTAATGAGAACAAGTAAAGTACTTACAATCCTCTTCCAGCCTCTTCCAGTTCTCCTTGTCCAACCCCTTTGCTCAATCAATCTCCACTGATTGCTTTGATGGCATCTCACTCATGATATCATAAGTTTTATGTAATTCTCCAACTTCATTCCCCGTCATTACCACTTATAGGATCATAAGTGTGGTATCAATATCAATTCTCCATTCTGCCTTTCACCATGAGAAGGCCTCCTTATATAACCTTGGAGGAGTCCAACCAATTGATATATATTTGGGATGAGTTGAGAATTCCTCTCCTTTAGTTGAGGATCTCCCCTAAGATTATGCTTTGACCATCTATTCGAATCCAACTACCTTCAGGATTTGAGGGATTCTTCCCTAATTTGCCTCAACAAACCCATAATTTTCTCAAAAGAGGGTAGCGCTCCCCCAAAGGGGTGTACAGGGCACTCAAACACTCCCTAAATAGGCTTATGGTGTGCCAACGCTCCCTAATAGTGGGTAGGGGATAGATCCTCTCCAAAAATCAATTTTTTTTGTGATTTTCTCAATGAAAAAGGACTTGTACTTCCTGCCAAGTGATTTTTCGTCTTTCAAACCACCTTTGAGGTGTCTTAAGTGTCTTCATGATGTTGTTAGAGGCACGACATATGAAAGATGGAAGTATGATGTTTTTTGACACTTGCATCACTTATAGTCAAGATGCGACACCTGCAGACAAGATGCGACACTTACAACACTCACAATGATGAAACTTGAGACACTATCAAAGTGAGTAATTTTGAGGTGTAACAGACCCACTGATGAATTTTATGTGATAGACATCGATATAATGAAACATACCTTTTCCTATATTGATTTTTGTGTTAAGTGAGAGAAAAGGTTATAAAATCCCACAAAATATGTTAGTTTTCGCCATTACACTAGGAGTGCATTCAAGAAGAAATTCCCCACGCTAGAAGAAATAAAATTTTATCCTACTTCTCACCCATGTGTCAAGCTCAAATGTTAGTTAGGAAACATTTCACATGCTCCACTTGTTCCTTTCATTCTTTTAGTTTTGTTATTTCAAGTATAAAACTAGCATCGGGGAGGGAGAGCTAACCCTAAATGTGTTTTCCATCACTTTCTTGTCCCTCACCCTCCTAACTCTTCGATTCGGGTAGAGGTTACCCCATACCCCACCATTATGGTGTCATTACTTGGAACCTCTTCCCTTTATTTATGTAGGCCCTAACCTCTCGACGGTTTTGTTTACGAGACCCTAACCTAATCAATCCCTGTACCCTATTCTATTCACCCTAGCATCGACCTGTGGGATAGACTCTTGATGATGAAAACCCAAACCTATGCTAAACTAGAACAATGGTGTCAAGATCCACACCACATGATTTGGTTTGAACCCACAGTGATTCCCCTGATTGACACTTAGGTGCAAATTATGACCTAGTACCACCTTGTCGACAACAACCATAGCACCCTCACCGATACATTCCCCTCGATTAAGTGATGATCAAGACTTTAATGATGATACTACCTCAAACTTGGGTATTTGTTCAATACTTAACCAAAATAAACTCAACTTTAAAATCATATCAATGTCCATGAAGTTTTTTACACCGATACAATCTCACGATTGAGCACTCACTTGTGACTTAGCCAAATTCAAAGGTTTGAAAGTAATGTCTGCAATGTTTAAATGATATCCGATGATACATGATTATCCTTTTTAGTGAGTTTCATTGGATGAGCATCGATACTATCCTCATGTATCAGTGAATTTCATGTGATCGATGCCAGTTGGAGCCTTCACCATATCGACATCGACCTTCCCTTCCACGTCGATATATAGTTAGATGTCCCCCTCTTTGACACTTACCCAAAAATTGAATACACATTTTACTATGTTGGCAAATATTTATTCCTTGGAATCCAACACACCTCCCCATATCGATGTATATGGTCTCTCGGATGTCGATACAGGTATGTATCAACGAGGAAATAAAAAACCATCCAATTTTTCCAGGGAGGCCTGAAAAACAGTCAAGCACAAAGATTAATGCGAATATTTCTCTTTCTTCACTTACTTTCCTTGAGAAATGGTTAGAATCTAATGTTTTTTATCTAAAAATTGGTAGTCTCATAAAATAATGAAAGAAATATTTTTCAAATTCAAGTATGTTTCCATGAAAGCAATCACAGAGTGCCAATAAGGCCCCTATGGAAGAGGCTTGTACAAGTGGAAGCATGCAGGAAGAAGAGGAAGACCTCCTAGGACCCATTTATGATGATACGAAAGGTATCATCAATAAATAAACCTCAATCAAATGGGGCAAGGTTTACCATATGTTCAAGAATCAAATTTTCCCCCAAGTGGAAAAATATGGATCTGACCTTAAGATCTTCAAGAACATCAGGAAGTCAAAATTGTATAGGGTGGTGGCCCAAGAAAAAATCTTCCCATGTGTAGAGGCCATCTTATGGATAGTGTGACATGTGGAATTGGATACTAAGTACGTTCTCAATGCGATAGAATGCCCAATAACATCATTCCAATTATCAACCATAACCTCTTCCTACCACCTGGAGAAAGGGAATTATCATTGGATGAAAATATTATTAAGAAATTCCCACTTAAGGAGATGGATTTGTTTAAGGTTTCATACAATCCCAATAAACCATTCAAATCAAGGACCTCTGGAGAGAACCCAACCAACTTGCTGAGAACGTCATACCAATATGTTGTAACGATGTTGTGCATATTGTATGGGGAACCAAACGCTTCAAAATTCCCATTGACTTGGGCACCCCTCATCTAATACATTGATGATGTCGGATCTACTTTCAACTAGGATGATATTCTATCAGCATACCTAGAAGAGGCTACCAGAGTGGTCAAATAAACCGTCTTTGGGAAATTTCCTAGGTTTAAAATGTCCTCCTACCTTCTGGAAATGGTATGCATCTACCAAAAATATCCAAATATGGGCTAGGCCTGGTAGAAAATAAACCTTCAAATCCACATTTATTGCAAGGTTCTCTAGGAGCACAATTATAGAACATAATATCACAAGATTTGTGATCACTTCCTGACACCATTATTCTAGCTTATTTTCGGCATACCTGCACCATTCATGATGAATAAACCACAAGTGATAGTCTGAAGGATAAGAGAGTAGTATCTTTTGAAATATGAGACTTATCTGAGAATCTATGGAGCCATTAAGGATCCACATTTTCTTCCAAGGTTCATCCCAGACAAGTTGGTCCTACAAGAGATTGCTTATTAGACCGTGGTTCTTATAGTTGGTGCATTTCTTTACAGGGTCAAGAAGGTCATCTAACTTCCTTTTCCATTATGTGTCTAGTTGTCTTCCTTTGAGGATTTTAAGCATGCCTAGACAAGAGTGGACACATTGACATCATTCCACTTAAGAGATGATATATTATAGAGGCATGATCCTCTATACGTGGTTAAGAAACACAACCATAGAGACAAGCACATATGAGACTACACAAAAAAAAACTGAGAAGAAGAGTATATTCATTACCATGCCATAAATTACCATGAATTCATTTTTAGGCAAAAGGGAAATCCATTGGGAAGAATGTCATAGGAGCAAAGAGCCCGAGAAGAGGAATAGAAGAAAGATGAAGAAGAAGAAATAAAAGAAACAATGACAACCATTACCACAACTTCAACTTCTGAATAAAAAACAACAACATAAGAAGAAAGAAAAAGAAAATTCATTAAAGCTGCTAAGGAAAAAAAAAAGAAGGAGAAAAGAAAATGAAGAGGAAGAGAAAACAAAACAAAGGGAAGCCAATGGAACAATAACATCAAAGCGACAAAGGAAAGAGGGAAAACGTGTAGAATAAGAAGGAGGACGCTACCAAATAGAAATGGGAAGAGGAGGAAGCTGCAACTAAGGTGACATTTGAATCCAATGTAGTAGCAAAGGTTGAAGCCAAAACAACAATAGAGGCTGAAGCAAAAGAAGAAGCAAAAACAACTATAGAGAAAAGAGTAGCCGACGAAGTAGCAACAAAATTAGTCGAGGAAGAGAAAAGGAAACATGATGAGGACTAATTGAACAATGATGCTTCTCCCATCAATACAAATATCCTAGGATCATCAAAAAAATATCATCTCACCAGTGGGCACTCCCTACTCGAAAAAATTGGACTGGGACTCTACACGCGCTCCAAGGGTAGCAAGGTGGCCAATCTAAAGACATTATGGTCCGACAAGGCCACTGATAGGATTGTACAACAACAAAAAAAGAATCTCCTAGTCACCACGATATCCCCCCTATCAATGATCACATAAACCCTAGTGAAAGAAGATGTCAGAAAATACACACTCTGTATTGCATTTGTTGGCATTTTCTTCATGATGGCATCAGAGCAGAACCTCAAAGACCTGGTCCAAAAAAATAACAAAAATGTTGAGCGAATTAGAGAATTGGAAGAAGAAATTGGGCCTGGGAGGAAGGATAAATGGATCTTCAAGGAGTTCACGATATGCATAGAAAGAGTCAGGACATAACTTCACAACATGGCTACTGTTGGCCCTTGACCAAGTTTTGGGAGAACTTGGTCATATTTGACCGTTTTTGGGACTTCGACAGCCTGTCGAAGATGTAGCGCCAGATGAAGCAGAGATTGCAGAATCTCAGCCCACTTTTGGGTCCCTTTTTGGGTTTTGGGAATATGTAATGGGAAAGGGATGTCGACCCGTGGGTTTACCCACACTTAGGCCCATTTTGTATGTATAAATAGAAGGACAAGCAAATGTAAGAATAATAGAGAAAGGAATATTGTATCTATGTGATATAGGATACGTGCCAAGTGGGATCTGTGTGATCGAGGTGTTGTGTATTCTATAGGCTTGCAGAGCTTAGTGCAAGTCCCTATGTGGAAATATAGAAGGATTTGTGTTGTAAGGAAAGGAAGACGGATCTAGCAAGCTGCACAGATCTTCTGTCCTATGTGTAGTAGGTTTTGGTGGCTCCGTGCTTATAACCAATTGAAGACACTAATAAAGAAGAAGAGTTGGTGGACATAGCCCCAGAGTGGGGGTGAACCACGTAAATATATGTGTTATGCTTTGTGATTTGACTTGATGTGTTTATCCCTGCTTTTGCAAAGTGGTTTGATACATTTAGATGGATATAATTATGCTTTGTGCTTCATTATATGTGTATGAATAGTAGATCTGATATGTATGAAGATGATTAGTGCTGATCTACTGGATCTGATCTGTTTTACTGTTGCTAAGTACTAAGATACCTTAGATCTAAGTGAATGCTACGATGCTCTGTGCTATCTGCGAAGTATAATAAGGGTTGAATATCGATGAATGATCAATTCTAAGTGCTCTGTAAGCGATATAATCACATACTTGTGTCCCAACTAAGGTTGCAGACACCTGAGTCTCACAACCACCCCTTCTTCTACCTTAGGTGAGACTTCATCTGGTTCGCAGGTGTTGCCGAAAGGGCCGTTAGTTAGGGTTTTGTTGGTGCGTTGTTGTAGCATTGAACCTCGGGTCTACCCATGTGCCAACAAATGGTTCTGTTTTCGGGACCTGAAACTGTGATTGCTGGGAACTGAGGAAGAAGAAGCCTTGTGCAAATATTCGTCCTGAAACTGTGGAAGCACTGTGCATGGATCTGTGCCCTAGTGCACAATATTCCACTTGATCTGAAAAGATATGTGCTAAATAAGGAAGGCTAGATCTAAAGAAAAGAAGCAAGATCTGAATGCTTTGTGCTCTAAGAAAAGTGAAAGTGAAAGTTTTTGAAGAAAAGAGGTCAGATCTGCAAAAAAGAGGTAAGATTTGTAAGCTCAGTGCTTTGATAAAGGTAAGAATAGTTAAAAGGTTTAGATCTGGAGGCTTTGTGCTCTGTAGAAGTAAGATAAGTGAAATTTTTTCTTTCTAAGGTATGGATCTAGGTATGTTTAATAGAGTTTATCCTAGTTTGAAAACTGGGGCATTGATAGATGAAAGAAGGTTGGATATGAGTAGATCTAATAAGAATAGTGATAGATATGTTATACCTATGCATAGAAAAAATATTTGGACTAACAAATGGATGCAGGATCCTAGAAAGAATTTTTTGCAGATTAGCTATCATCATCCTAGTGCACAGTATAGAAGAAGTTGGGGAACGTTTAAAAGAAAGAGAGGAGTGACCCTCTGTTACAGTTGCAGAAGACCTGGACATCTTGCTAAGGAATGCCTTGATAGAGGATCTAGTTGTATTTGTTGCAAAGCTATGGGGTATTGGATTTCCCTAGAATGATCGTTAGGCTGGAAGAAATGAATCCGAATTAGGAAAACCCTAAGTCAGATCCAGAAGAGGAAGAACCCTAACAAGAATTAGAGAAGGTATTGATAAAAATGAAAGAGACCCTGAATGACCACTGATATGTTAGACTATTAGATATTTTCAAAGAAAAAGAATGCATTGAAGCAAGAATAGGAGACTTCGACATTGAATCTGTCCTTGATGAAGAGACACAAGTGAACATTATGACAGAAAGAACTTGGGAAGCTATAGGGAAGCCTGATATGATCCCTTCATTAGGAGGAATAGGAATATTAAGAGGAAAAATAATGATGTTATGTGGAAAGCTCACTCAGATACCTATGACAGTCAATGGAACTTTGACAAGGGAAGATTTTGATATTATTAAATTCATTGAAGACATTGCCCTGTTTACCATGTTACTAGGAAAATCTTGGATTGCTAGAGGTCAAGCTAGAAAGAAGGAAGAAGAAGAAGTCTTAGAATAGAAGAGACAAGAGTTAAATATTTCATGACCTGAAATATTGCACAGTTGATGGAAGAACATGAGAAAAGATCGAAGCTACTTGACACTAGAAGCCTAGATATCGAAGCTACATGAACATCGGAAGACATACAAAAGGATGACATTTCTACCCCAGATAAAGAAGAAGTGATACACCAGAATCCTAAGAGAGGATCTCAATAGTGCGAAGTAACTATGCCCAAGGAAAATAAGAATCAGAATGGGAAAATAACCACTAAGATGAAGCTCACGGGGAAAAAGGCTAGGAAGCTATTTAAAAATAACATCAAGATTGAGAAGTTACAACAGGTTCCAGAGGGTACCTCATAGAAAGAAACCTTACAGAATTGGAGCTTCACCAGGATATCTGAACAACGACATATGCCACTTCACTATGGAGAAGAAATATAACCATTGAAAGACAATATATCCGTTCGACTGCTGCTCTGAATAGCTAGAAAAGAATTTGTGGTTCACCACCAGACTATTGGACCGCGCCATAATGAACAAAAGAAGAGTTAATGAGGCTCATAACCGTTGCAAGTAAACCGTTACCAAGAATGCCTATTTATCTTGTCGCGCCATGAACGAGGAACACTTTCTCCAACTGAGAATTTGAATCCCGCAGACTAGAAATTGTATACAGTGCTCATTACGCTCTTGTTGTTCAATCTAGTGCAGTGTCTAAGACTATCATGAACCAGATTATTTTATCCTGAGCACGTATGTCTGACAAGCTTACCTCTACCAAAGAATCCATAACAGAAGTTCTCCTTGAGATAAAAACTTAGAGAGTCATGTCAGAGCGAGGGTTATCCACAATATTACAGGCATCATCCACGAGAGGACTAGCAACCTCTCCATCCACTGCTCGCACTGGTCCGTCCCAGCCAGCCAATGAGAAATGTACTAAGAATAGAGATGACCTCTCCAATGCCAAGCTGATTCCAAGAATTCCATCGGCCTATCTACCCCCTCTGAGTGGTGCCATCAACCATGACAATGTACCCCGAGAGTTTGAATATGCTGTGATCACTGCGTACCTTCCGAAAGGGGTGCATGTAGTTTGTGCTAACCAGGATAAGCTCACAACACTGAAATTTAGTTACTTCAACCTTGGAGACTGGAAATCTTACATCATGTTGGCCCCACATAAGTACTTGACCAGGACCAAAGGTGATATTTCAAATATTATCCCATAGCCATGGACCCAGAACCTCGCACAATCCACACTGCTTAATGTGATGAAGATCCCGCACTTTGACCAACACCAGGAAGTAAACGCATGTGTGAAATTGATGTTGTCCTGCTACCACAGAGGTTACTTATGGTTGAACCATCGCATCAATGTGGATCTAACCTTGATAAATTGGATCATAGGGTTGAGCATGAAGGGACTTGACCCACAAGAGTTTTACCCTAGAAAGACCTCAGACTGAGCATTAGCCCAGTGAATCAAAGAAACTTATGGAGATGTAGAGAAGGGTACTCAAGGTTACAAGGTAGCCTTTATCCAGAGCGACACATTGTGCCTCGAATGTCAGATGATCCCAGGCAATCTAGTTTGTTGGCAAACATTTAACAGACAATGCATGCTTGTATGCTTGTCATGGATGACAAGTACACCAATGAAGATGGCATCAGTACAAAAAGTATGTAATAGATGGGCATTATGAGAAGACGCTGCAGAGAAGATTCGAATAAGCTTAAAAGACATAGTTCAGAGGATTGTTGGCAGATCATCGACGACAAAATCAGAGTAAGCGGAACAAAGTAAACTCGGGAGGAGAAGCATTTCTGATCGTTGGATCCCATTCAAAATTCCTGAAATAAGGAGGACCGTTAGATATATTAGTAGACAAGAAGATCACGCAGAAGAGGAGGAAAGATCTCAGGCGTCAGATCTGAGCGCCAGACTCAACCATCGTTGGATCAGGGAGAACTTGCATGCTCATTAAAGTGCAAGGAGAAGTGGGCTCACAAAATCCTAAAATAAGGAGGACCGTCCATCATCAGGCAGGACACGTGGCGAAATATCATCATGTCATTGACTGGAAATTCAAAGGAGTGGGGTTTCCTAACCTCTCGAATTCGCGACATGCGAAATCGTGAAACTATCTTAGGCATCAGATTGAGGTTTGTTTTGAACCGTTGATCCAGTTCCATCTTGGAGCTTCACCTATCGCAACTTGGAGAGGCAAGAAACATAACCATCGAAATCGCAATATGCGAAATCATGATTTAATCGCAGCCGTCAGATCAAGGTGTGATCTGGACTGTTGATTCGACTCCATTTTGGAGTTTCACGAATCCTGACTTGAAGAGGCAAGAAACATAACCACCGAAATTGTGATATGTGAAATCGCGATTTAATCGCAACCGTTAGATCAAGATGTGATCTGGACCATTGATCTGACTCCTTTTCGGAGTTTCGTGAATCGTGACTTGGAGAGGCAAGAAACATAACCACAAGAACGCTGAAATCACAATATACGAAATCATGATATGATCTGAGCCATTGAATTAAGATCAGATATGGACCGTCGAATCATAGGACAAGTTGCTTACTTGGAGTCAACGGAGCATGGTGTGGAAAATCGCGAGATGTGAGATCATGATAAGATTTGGACCATCAGATCTATGGAGACATCAACCATCGATCAGACTCGATGAAGTTTATAAACTCACGAAATATGAAGTGTCTTTTTGCACAGCCTATGGTCATCACCGATGGTCACAATAAGGGAAGGAGTTAGTTCAGATAAGCTCCATTTCGGGGTTTCGGGGATTGTGACTTGGAGAGTCGAGATGCCTCATCTCCATATTCATGAAATGTGAATTCGTGAAAAGAATTTTATGCATAAGCGCTTGGTCATGGCCATGGTCATATAGAGGAAGGAGCTAGCATAGAAAAGCTCTGTATCAGAGTTTCGAAGATCACGACATGAAGTGTCGAGACACTTGGCCACAGGAATGCCGAAATGCCAAAACTCGATTTAAAGGAAAGATTAATAAAGTTCATCCAAGGATGCAGATAAACGTGAATATGATCAGAGAGCCACTGTTCTCTCTCACAGTTAATTCATCAGTTATAAATTAGTTAGCAAAACTGATTCATGATTCCTGATCGGTTGGCGTTTTAGTTGCTTAGACGGTTTTTCTTTTGCCTCAAAAGATTCAAAATGTAACTGCTGTGGGTGTGGTGCATAAAAGAAAAATATACAGATTGTGCGTAGTTGGTTGTTTTGGACGAAAAATGAATTAAACTGTAAGAAAGGGAAAATCACAGGATGCGTAGTGTGAGACTGAAAAATTGCACAGTGTGAGACTGAAAATGTGCACAGTGTGATATAAAACTCAGAGAAGGGTAACGGATGAGGAAAAGACTTGAAACATAGCAAAATAACAGAACAAGTTGAAGCAGAGAAGAATTGTAAAACAAACAAAGGAAGAGAAGAATTGCAGAACAGTTAGAAGAAGACCAGATT
>JASDQU010587396.1:24777-35205 GCA_032191745.1 Picea mariana | reverse complement strand
CCCCCCCCCCATTAAAGGTAGAATGGCAAGGGGGCTCCAGAATGCATCCTCAGCCGTAGATCTGGGCGGGTCGACTCTGGCCATCCAGATCTGTTCGCTACTTACCCTACTGTGCGCTCGCACCCTAGCGTAAAACTGGCATCCCTTCCTCACATCGGACGGTCATTACAGACCCTGAGATTTCCGGAAGGAATCTTGTCCGTCCATCGGGACTTAGCCACATGCTATTGTCTCGACCTTATGGATCGGGATTTGTCAAGACAAGAGCCCGAGTTTTTGTCAATGGAATTCCCGAATCCCCGATCACCGATTTCTCGAAACGGGTAATCTCTCAACACGTCACCTCTTTAAATCGGACGGTCCACAACTGCTACGGGGTTTCCACCTAGGAAAATCCCGATCCCTTGTCACCAAGACTCCCGATCTCGCGATTCCCGATTTCCTGACATGGGAGATCTCACGACGCATGGCCTCCGTAAATCGGACGGCTCAGATCTATCCCTGAGTTTCCACATTGGAAAATCCCGAACTCTTGTCAACGGAAATCCTGATTCCGCGATTCCCGATTTCCCGAAATGGGAGATCTCGCGACACGTGGCCTCCGTCAATCGGATGGCTCAAATCCGTCCCGGGGTTTTTCGCCCCTATACACTGGAGTCTTAACCCTCGGGTAACTCCTGACAAATCCAACGGCTATCGGATTTTCCAGCCGAGATCTGACGACTCATAATGGTTCCTACCCATGCATTCTTCCACGACTCCCTGGGCGTGGAAAAGATCCACGGTCCAGATACTCTCATGAACCTTGGGGATCTAAGGTCCTAAACTCTTCGCTACCCACGAAGACACAGGAAAACCAAGTGGTAAGGCATTTAACGCCCTACTTTCTCCTACTAATCTAACGGTCGTGCGTGACCGCAGATTCCCCGACGAAATCTCCTCCGTCGATTAATACCTATAAGGTTAAGGTACTTAACTTTCCATCTCCTTCCTTCGATCTGACGATCGTGAGTGACCACAGATCTCCCGATGAGATTTCATCCGTCGATTCATTACTTCATCATTATGCTGTCATCTCGGTTTTCAAGAGGATCGTTCCTCCTTATGCAGGGTTACTAAGGCCTTACGCCTTCACAACCGCCTTCCCGGTTCTTGATGGGCTTTTCAAGGAAGGTATTTCTATGGGGAGAATTACTCAGGGTACTACCTGAGGTATATAAGGATGTCGTCCTCCCGAGAACCAAGTGTGAAGTCTGAATTGGGTCAGTACGGATACAGATAACGAATTCATGAAGACATAAACCATACGTAGTCTTTCCACATAAATATACAACTACTAGTACTGATCAAAACACCATACAGTCATTCTTATAATGAAATCATTCACAGTTCACAGCTTATGAGCATAATTATCATAATAAGCACACACACACACACATATATATATATATATATATTTCAAGATGCCAGAGGCAAAACACTTATCAGAAATAACACCAGGGGTCAAGCAACTGCTAAGAGGGGTGCTTGTTTCCACCCAACCGTAGGCTTAGCGACTCCCAGCGGATTTACCACTAGCCAGCCCCTAGCTGAGACCACGATGCTGTGAGACTGCGTCTCTATTTGCCAGTGACCAGGAGCAAAGGTTGCAATCCTTCCTCTCTGTTATCACTCACTCTGCATATTGCCAGAGTTCTCCCCTCGCGTCTACCCCCCAATCACTTCTACCCTACACCTTATCCTCTTGCGAGGTTGTGTGTGGCGCGATTACCCTCGCACTGGCCAGTCATGATGGCTCTACGGATGGGCGGTTCACCTCCCCATCCCTCATTAATTCTTGAGAAGCCATCAACCTACCAGTCTGCGAGGGATTTAATTCGGGGCCAGCAAGCCGCTTTTGGTTCTCCGGGCCAGTGGAGTCCAAATACGGTATTAATTCTCGGTGGAAGTTAACGCCACCTTTCCAGGTGCCTTCCACCGTCATTGTGGTCTATTTTTATGCACATCCCCTCTCAGTAGTCCTGTAATAAAATTCATAATGTTATTCACATTTATTGACCTTTTACTCAAGGTCCATTTACATCACATATTCACATTTATGAGTTTGCCATAGTTCTTGGCCAGTCCAGTTATTTTTACAAAATGGGGGAAACAGGGTGTTACAATTCCCTCCCCCTTAAAAAGGAACATCGTTCTCCATGTTCTTATCTACTAACATGAATTGCATGTACAGAAGTAAACAAAATCGGATATGCCTGTCTCATGGCATCCTCCATTTCCCATGTAGCCTCATCTGGGCCAAAATGTTTCCACTGCACCTTGACTTGTGCAATGGTTCTGTTCCGGAGCGGGGTTTTCTTTCTCTCCAGTATGCATTGCGGTTCAGGTAGAAATTCTCCCGCCGGTTCTACCTGGATCATAGACCAGTCAATTATATGATTAGCAGCATGTACATATTTCTTCAATAATGAAACATGGAAAACATTATGTTCTTTTACTGTGGGAGGAAGTGCTAGCCGATAGGCTACAGGTCCCACTCTATCTAGAACCTCAAAGGGTCCACAATACCGGGGTGCCAACTTGGCACAAGCTCCCATTTTCAGGGAACTTCTTATGGGCTTAATTCTGAGATATACATGGTCTCCCATTTTGAACTCTCTTGGAGTTCTCTTCTGATCAGCATAACTTTTTTGTCGGTTCTGAGTGACCTTAAGATTTTGTTTAATCTGAGTCACTTGTTGTTCCATTTCTTTCAACATGTTGGGTCCAAAAGAAATCCTATTTATAAGATTACTCCAGCTAACTGGAGTATTACATGGCCTACCATAGAGGACCTCAAAGGGACTCATCTTTAAGGATGCTTGATAGCCGTTGTTGTAGGCGAATTCTACCAATGGCAGGTAGTCTTCCCATTTCCTGGATTGATGCATTACATGCATCCTTAACATATTCTCTAATATTTTATTCACTCTTTCTGTCTGTCCGTCGGTTTGAGGGTGATAGGCGGTGTTGAACAACAATTTGGTCTCCAATCCAGCCATCAGTGATTTCCAAATATTGGAAGTAAATTTTGTGTCTCTGTTGGACACTATCTCCGTCGGCATACCGTGCAGTCTGAATACCTCTTTCATAAATATTTGGGCGATATCTATCACCTTGCAAGTTGATTTGACAGGGATTAAATGAGCAGACTTGCTCGGTTTATCCACCACTACCATAATGGCGTCATTCTGTTTGGTTGAAGTTGGCAATCCAGTGATAAAATCCATGGAGATGGTCTCCCATTTCCACTCTGGGATGGGTAAAGGGTGTAATAGTCCTGCTGGGTGTTGATGTTCTGCTTTAACCTGTTGGTATTCTATGCATTGGGCCAAATATTTAGCTATGTCTTTCTTCAATCCAGGCCAATAAAATTGTTTCCGGGTGGCAGTGATCATTTTCTGGTATCCTGGATGACCAGTGTATGGTGTTTTATGTAGTCCATCCATAATGAAACTCTTCAAGTCGTCACAATTTGGAATGTACAGTCTATCTCTGTAAGTGAGCAGACCTCCTTCGGTCATCTAGTAGCCTTCATATTTTTCTCCAGCAGGTTCTTGCTATAGGTATAGGGTCACAGTATGAACAAAGGAATCTGTTTCTTATGCATTCCTGACTCTGTTCTTGACATCTGTCTCATAGGTACTCACCTCTACCAGGTGAATCATTTTCATGCTTCTGCTAAGGGCATCGGCCACCCTATTTTCTTTTCCTTTGATGTGTTTGATTTCAAAATCAAATTTGCTAAGGAGGGCCATCCATCTAGCTTGTCTAGCATTGAGCTTTGGTTGGTCGAACAAATATCGTAATCCACAGTGATCTGTCATAAGTGCAAATTTTCTTCCCAAGAAGTAATGCCTCCACATTTTTAAGGCATGCACTATGGCAGCCAGTTCTAGATCATGAGTCACATAGTTGACCTCATGTTCATTCAATTTTTGGGATTCATAGTAGATCACCTTTCCTTCCTGCATAAGGACTCCTCTGAGCCCTTCCTTACAGGCATCTGTGCACACAAGGAAGTCAGCTTCTGGGTCAGCAATTTTCAACACGGGTGCGTGGGTTAGTAGATGTTTCAAGGCTTGAAATCTTTCTTCACATTGCTACATCCACAGGAATTTTGTCCCCTTCTTCTGGAGGGTGGTGATTGGACAACCAATCTTGGAGAATCCTTTTATAAATCTCTTATAGTATCTCGCCAAACCCATGAAGGATCTGATGTCTGAGACATCCTTTGGGGTAGGCCATTCCATGATAGACCTGATCTTGTCAGGATCTACCGCTACCCCTTCCTTGGACAGGACATGTCCCAAGTATTGTACTTGCTTCTGAAAGAAGTCACATTTGTTGAATTTAGCATAGCGCTGATGCTCTCTTAACACTTGCAACACAAGTCTAAGATGTTCTTCATGTTCTTCTCTATTCTTGGAGTAGATTAATATGTCATCAATAAAAACTAGTAAAAATTTATCTAAAAATTTATTGAGTATATTGTTCATTAAGCACATGAAAGTTTTCAGGGGCATTGGTTAACCCAAATGGAACTACCACAAACTCGTAGTGACCATATCGTGTCCGGAAAGAGGTTTTATGGATGTCTTCACCCTTGATTCGGACTTGATGGTACCCCGACCTCAATTCAATCTTTAAGAAAATAGACGCTCCTCCCAACTGATCGAATAGATCATCGATCCTGGGCAACGGGTACTTGTTCTTTATGGTTACTTTATTAAGTTGTCTATAATCTATACACAGTCTAAGGGTGCCATCCTTCTTTTTCACAAACAGGATTGGTGCTCCCCATGGGGACACGCTGGGTCAAATATAACCCTTATCCATCATTTCTTTCAGTTGCAATTTGAGTTCAACTAACTCAGGTATGTTCATCCGGTAGGGTGTTCTAGACACCGGCACTGCTCCTGGTGCGAGCTCGATCGAGAAGTCAATGTCTCTTCTCGGAGGTAGACCCGGTACCTCTTCCGGAAACACATCTCTGTATTCTCTCAAGATAGGGTGTTCATCAGGGCTTGGTTTAGCACCTTCGATTGTTTTCAACACCTATATTGCATATGGGGGACATCCCTTTCGGCAATACTTTCTCATTTGCAGGGTTGATATTTGTTTTACCGAGACCAGTTTTCGGATCCCTTGAAGGGTTATCCTTTTTCCTTCTTTGCTCACACACTCTAAGGTTTTATGGTAACAGTCCAATTTGGCTTTATGGGTGGACAGCCAGTGCATACCAATCAACATATCGTATGATCCCGGGGGTAATATGTTAAGGGTTGCCTGGGTGGGGAATTCACCCAACATTAACTAGCAGGCTGGTATGGCCTCTACCACCTTTCTTTTAGTGCCAGTGGCTAACTCTACCAACCATGGCTTGGTTTGTTTTTGTGGTTGTAGCTTACACTTATCCACAGTCTTAGGGACTATATAACTCAAATTTGAACCAGGGTCAATTAAAACAGACACTAGATGGTTGAAAATCATACCTTCTATTTCCACCACTGAAGCTTGGTGGTCAGCTTGGTTATTATCCAAAGCTGCATAAATCTGCGGCACACTCCTTGCCACATCATTGACTGTGGTAGCTTCCTGAATGTTATAAACTTTCCGACTGTTCTGTTGTCGGTGTGGACAGTCTCTCAGGAGATGCTCTTCTCCGCAACCCCAGCATTTTAGAGGTTCTTTCTTTGGGTTATTAGTCTTTACCGGTATAGGTCTAGAAGTTTTATTTCCGTCTGATGATGGAAAGTTCTGTTGGAGTACACTCTAGGTTGGAAAGTTCATTATGGGGTTCTTCTTGTAGCTCTTAAATCCTGAGGATTTGATCGCCTTTTTCTGAAATCTCGAACCACTCTGTTGTCTCCAGTCTCCACGAGACTCTGCCCGATGTCCATATTGTTCATGACAATATGTTGCCTTTCGAATAGTGTTTTGTAAGGTCTTTGGCTTGTCGAATTCAATTCGCTTCCGGTATTCCTTGGGTAGCCCACTGATGAAGCGTTGCGCCTTTGCCTTCTCTGCTTTGATGTAGGGTACATATCTCAATAAGTTGAGGAATTTGTTGACATATTCCTCTATAGTGAGTTGTCCCAGTTTGAGTTCATAGAACTCTTTAGCCTTCTCGTCGAAATATCTTTCCGACAAATACTTCTTTCGGAAGTACTTTTCAAACTGTTTCCAAGACAGGTCCTCCTCGCCGACCCCTTTCATGTTCTTAAGATCTTCCCACCAGATGGAAGCTTTTCCGTTCAGATTGAAAGTGGCCACTCGGGCCTTCAAATTCTCTGAAAAGTCATGGACTCTAAAATATTTCTTCAGTCCAAGTAGCCAAGCCTTGGCTTCCTCTCCTTTCTTTATCTCACCATTGAAGGAGGGAGGTTTGGCCTTTCTGAATTCCTCAAATTTACAACCCTTGGAAGTCTTTTGTTTCTTCTATTTTCTTTGAGAATAGGGACTGGTCCTACTGCTGGAAGAGCCTTCTGAATCGCCATCTTCCTTCTCAGTGGAATTGTCTGGCACTGGTCCTTTTCCTCTGGGGTGGACCTTTCTTGAAGTGTTTATCTCAGTATGGCCACTGATACGACCATGTTTCTGCACTTCGGGTTCATGTTGCATTTGTCGCTGTAGGTCAGATAAGCTCTGCAGTAAAACTGCATTAATTTCAATTTGTTTTTCTTGTTCTTTCATCATCCTTTCATTGTCGGCCTTGCAGCTTTACAACTCAACCATGAGACTCCTCACAGTCTCGGCTAGATCTAAAGGGGTTCCTATTGTTCTTCTTTCGTCAGAATCTTCATCTCTGTTGTGGGAGCCTTCTCCCACCTCTTGGTGAGTTACCATACTCTGCGTCTATAAATTCCTGCAGCTGATCGTCCACTTAGGTGAAAAGACAAACGCTGGTTATTAGTCAAGAGTTAAATAAATTTTTATAACCTGTGCATAAATTCATATCTTCACATGTATACCTGTATAACAGGAGTTTTTCATTTGGGGTCTTAACCCTTATCTATCAACAGTCTTAACACTAAAATAGGACAATGAAGTTCATGTCCCAGATTACAGTTTCATCCTTCAATCATTCATCTTAAGAAGAATACACAGATGACAATGTCTCCTTACGCGGCTCGTTCCTGAGCCCAAGCAGGCCAAGTGTTGTAACCATGTTCTGATACCACTTTGTCACATACCCACTACCTAAATCAGATTTTTCTGGTCTTCTGCCAAATTAGAAGCCCTATAACATCCATGGAGGACCAGCATAAGCTGGCTCTTTTTCTCTCCCCACTCCCATGTGGTCGCAGGTCATGATCACAGTTCAAATAAATGCAATACCTCTTTCATGTTTCGCGCCTCGGTGCTACAGTGATGTCGAGTCATTTGACTTGGCAACCGTCGAACCCCGACAGGGCTAGCGATTGGCCAATGGGGGAAAATCCCCACAGGGTTAACAAATGGCTAATAGGAACAAATCCCAACAGGGCTAGAGAACAGCTAATGAGAACGGGCCCCGTCGCCCGGTTAAGTGGAGTACAGGTGGCGGAGGGGGAACTGCGACACGGTAGTCGACATGACAGGAGGGGCCCCACTTCACACGCCACACTATTCCGGACCCCCCCCCCGCCATTAAAGGCAGAATGGCAAGGAGGGTTCGGAATCCGCCTGAGTGTCGTTGATCATGATGAATTAATCTCGACCGTTCGAGAGTTGCGCGTCCAATTCCGGACCCCCCCCCCCATTAAAGGTAGAATGACAAGGGGGCTCTGGAATGCATCCTCAGCCGTAGATCTAGATGGGTGGACTCTGGCCATCCAGATTTGTTTGCTACTTACCCTACTGCGTGCTCGCGCCCCGACGTAAAACTGGCATCCCTTCCTCACATCGGACGGTCGTTACGGACCCTGAGATTTTCCAAAGGAATCTTGTCCGTCCATTGGGACTTAGCCACATGCTATTGTCTCGACCTTATGGATCGAGATTTGTCAACGCAAGAGCCTGAGTTTTTGTCAACGAAATTCCTGAATCCCCGATCCCCGATTTCCCGAAACGGGTAATCTCTCGACACGTCACCTCCTTAAATCGGACGGTCCACAACTGCTCCGGGGTTTCCACCCAGGAAAATCCCAATCTCTTGTCGCCAGCACTCCCGATCTCACGATTCCCAATTTCCCGACATGGGAGATCTCACGACGTGTGGCCTCCGTCAATCGAACGGCTCAGATCTATCCCGGGGTTTCCACATTGGAAAATCCTGAACTCTTGTCAACGGGAATCTCGATTCCGCGATTCTCGATTTCCCGAAATGGGAGATCTCGCGACACGTGGCCTCTGTCAATCGGACGACTTAGATCCGTCCTGGGGTTTTTCACCCCTATACACTGGAGTCTTAACCCTCGGGTAACTCCCGACAGATTCAACGACTGTCGGATTTTTCAGCCAAGATCTGACGGCTCATAATGGTTCCTACCCATGCAATCTTCCACGACTCCCTGGGCGTGGAAAAGATCCACCATCCATATACTCTCATGAACCTTGGGGATCTACGGTCCTAAACTCTTCGCTACCCACGAAGACACAGGAAAACCAAGTGGTAAGGCATTTAACGCCCTACTTTCTCCTACTAATCTAACGGTCGTGGGTGACCGCAGATTCCCCGACGAAGTCTCTTCCGTCGATTAATACCTATAAGGTTAAGGTACTTAGCTTTCCAGCTCCTTCCTCCGATCTGACAGTCGTGAGTGACCATAGATCTCCCGACGGGATCTCATCCGTCAATTCGTTACTTCATCCTTATGGTGTCATCTCGGTTTTCAAGAGGATCGTTCCTCCTTATGCAGGGTTACTAAGGCCTTACGCCTTCACAACCGCCTTTCCGGTTCTTGATGGGATTTTCAAGGAAGGTATTTCTATGGGGAGAATTACTCAGGGTACTACTTGAGGTATATAAAGATGTCGTCCTCTCGAAAACTAGGCGTGAAGTCTGAATTAGGTCAGTACACACACAGATAACGAATTCATGAGGACATAAACCATACATAGTATTTCCACATAAATATACAACTACTAGTACTGATCAAAACACCATATAGTGATTCTTATAATGAACTCATTCACAGTTCACAGCCTATGAGCATAATTATTAGAATAAGCACACATATATATATTTCAAGATGCCAGAGGCAAAACACTTATCAGAAATAACACCAGGGGTCAAGCAACTGCTGAGAGGGGTGCTCGTTTCCACCCAACCGTAGGCTTAGCGACTCCCAGCGGATTTACCACTAGCCACCCCCGAGCTGAGACCACGATGCTGTGAGATTGTGTCTTTGTTTGCCAGTGACCAGGAGCGAAGGTTGCAATCCTTCCTCTCTATTATCACTCACTCTGCATATTGCCAGAGTTCTCCCCTCGCGTCTGCCCCCCAATCGCTTCTACCCTACGCCTTATCCTCTTGCAAGGTTGTGTGTGGCACGATTACCCTCGCATTGGCCAGTCATGATGGCTCTACGGATGGGCAGTTCACCTCCCCATCCCTCATTAATTCTTGAGAAGCCATCAACCTACCAGTCTGCGAGGCATTTAATTCGGGGCCAGCGAGCCGCTTTTGGTTCTCCGGGCCAGTGGAGTCCAAATACGGTATTAATTCTCGGTGGAAGTTAACGCCACCTTTCCAGGTGCCTTCCACCGTCATCGTGGTCTATTTTTCTGCACATCCCCTCTCAGCAGTCCTGTAATAAAATTCATAATGTTATTCACATTTATTGACCTTTTACTCAAGGTCCATTTACATCACATATTCACATTTATGAGTTTGCCATAGTTCTTAGCCAGTCCAGTTATTTTTACAAACTGGGGGAAACAGGGTGTTACAGGGGTATTACAACGTACAACCTCTTTGAGCATAGACAGTCTAGTGCAAAAGTCAGGGGGAACGTACAACCTTTGTGAGCATAGACAGACTAGTGCAAAAGTCAGGGGGAATGTACAACCTCTATGAGCCTAGTCAAGCCTTGTGAGCCATGAGCAAAATTCAAGGCATCTAGCGAAACTTATGTTAAACATAAAATTCCTATGAGCTAGAAACAAATGATTTTCCTAATATTGAAAATGATATAATTGTATTTATCTAGTGCATTGGCACGTGTAGCATTATCCACCATGAAAAGAAATTTGAATTGTCATGTAAAGAGTCGAGTTGTAAAAGTCAAAGTTTCATGTCTAGGTCAAAGTCAAAGTTGTCAAGTTTTTTGCATTTCGCATGTTGCATGCATGTCTAGTTGCATGTTTCATGCATGACATGCAGTGCATGCATGCATGACATGTGCATGTTGAGTTAGTTCGCATGTAGTGCCAAGTCACAAGGGCAAATTGGATTTATAACTG
>JASDQU010587396.1:10013-22665 GCA_032191745.1 Picea mariana | reverse complement strand
CCACTTCCCCTTTAATCTGCCACTGTGATTCACCTCTAGAGTTTGTAGTCCTGGGTGGGATTTCGTCACTGTTCCCTTCCAAGACCCCTGTAGTCAAGAGGAACCTGTTCCAAACCATTTCGATTTCACATTCTGTGTAGATTGGCGTTAATCCACAGGAAACTAGTAGATTGGCTTGTCTCGAGCAGGCACAGTAGAGGTAGTCCAAAGAGTGCACCCCGCTCACGGTACAATCCGAACTAAATACTGGACTATATACAGAATGAGATGGTGCAGTAGAGGGGGTTTCCATCCCATTACAATAGAGCCTCAGAAACCAAAAATTCCGATTCCGACCGGAGACAATTAGGCAGTTGGATGTAGAAAGTAAATATGTTGAAGGAAATAAAAAAGCTATCAATTTCAGTTATATGAAGAATTGAAAGAATCAGTTGGTAATGGTTTGTAACTCTTGATTCTGGGTCTCTTAAGTTTTATAAGACACGTATTCAGTAAATAGAGATAAAAATATTTTATTCTATTTTATTATTTAAATTTTCTTATTTTAAATGATAAGAATATATGTCCTTTTAATTGTGTGAATAGTTATTTTTTATTTTACATCATAATTACACAAATGCTTTGAATTATGTGGGCAAATCAATTTTTATTTCACATTAAAAAAATACAAATACTTTCAATTATAATAAGGACAATTCATACAATCATTTTTTTATTTTAAGATGATAAAATATATTTATTATTTTACAAAAGAAATTATTTTTAAAAATACAAATTAATAATGTTAAATTATGAGTTTGATTTCTTATGTTGATTATTTCTTTAAATTCTTCAATGTAATACATTTTGATTCCAATGTAATACATTTCAACAATGTAGAATCATACTTGAATAGTAATAAGCATGTAGATACATAAGCATGGACATCAACAACACATATACCTTTAAACCTGAGAAAAACCCCAACAAACGATCTTCTTTTATTGCATTAATAATGTATGATCACTTACAAATATCCACCATGAAAAATCTGTTCTTAAATGAGCTTGCCAAAATGATTTTGACTTGATTGTGTAACCTGTAAAAGCAAAGAGAACTTGTTGTCCTAATCTATTGTTAGATATCAGCACTGTGGACAAAATTCACACGCTGCCTTAGGACTCCTTTGCTTCTTTTTCTGTCGATATATATCAGCACTGTTTGCAGGTTGCCTTCGTTGTCTTTTGGATTGATATACACAACACTGTTTGTAGGGAACTTCATTGTTTTTTGGACTGATATACACAACATTGTCTGCAGGGCACATTTGTTGCCTTAGGACTCCTTTGTTGCCTCTCCTCCTTCACCCTTACTCTGCATAACAAGTGTGTAGAATGAGGGGTCGACCTTTGCTTATAAAGGAGTGGAGAGGAGAAGAAGATGGCTCGAATTAGCAACTTGAATGCAAACTTGTCATAACTCAGCTTTACACTTGAGTTCGAAATTAGAACTTGACTTTATACTTCAATTAGAAATCCAACTCGCCCTTGTGACTTGGCACTACATGTGAACTAACTCAACATGCACATGTCATGCATGCATGCACTGCATGTCATGCATGAAACATGCAACTAGACATGCATGCAACATGCAAAATGCAAAAAACTTGACTACTTTGACTTTGACCTAGACATGAAACTTTGACTTTTACAACTCGACTCTTTACATGACAATTCAAATTTCTTTTCATGGTGGATAATGTTACACGTGCCAACGCACTAGATAAATACAATTATATCATTTTCAATATTAGGAAAATCGTTTGTTTCTAGCTCATAGGAATTTTATGTTTAACCTAACTTTTGCTAGATGACTTGAATTTTGCTCATGGCTCACAAGGCTTGACTAGGCTCATTGAGGTTGTACGTTCTCCCTAATTTTTGCACTAGTTTGTCTATGCTCACAAAGGTTGTACGTTCCCCCTGACTTTTGCACTAGATTGTCTACGCTCACAGAGGTTGTACGTTGTAATACCCCAAGGACGTACGTTGTAATACCCCAGAAGGTTGTACGTTGTAATACCCCAGAGGTTGTACGTTGTAATACCCCAGAAGGTTGTACGTTGAGCCCCTGTTATATTGCTGAATTGTAATTATGTTTATAGGCTGGTGAGCTGAGCAATTATAAACGGAAGACTTTGTTGGCCCTTGACCAAGTAGTGGAAAACCTTGGTCATGGTTGACCATTTTTGGGACTTCGATAGGCTGGTCGAAGGCGAAGCGTAAGGCAAAGCGGAGATCGCGGGATCTCGACCCTTTTTTAGGGAATTTTTGGGTTGAGGGTTTATATAATGGGTATGGGATGTCGGCCCATGGGTTTACCCATGTTTAGGCCCATTTTGTAATGTATAAATATAAGGCTAGGCGATGTAAGAAGTAACTAGTTAATGATTGGCTCAGTGCATGACTAGTTGGCTAAGTGCAAGATTGTGTTGAAAACTTGCAGAGCTAAGTGCAAGTGATTGTAAGAAGTTTATGTGTAGACTGTGTAAGAAAGCTTTGTGCTTGAACCTAGCTCAGGGAAGGAGGATCTGACGAGGTGCGCGCAGATCTCCTGTCCTATGCGAAGTGGGTTTTGTGGCTCTGTGCATGTAAGAAGATTGACATAAGACAATAAAGAATAAGAAGAGTTGGTGGACGTAGCTCTACACTGGGGTGAACCACGTATATCCTATGTTATGGTTGCTTTGTGCTTTAGGGTTGTTATGTGATTGTTGTGATTTATGCTTAGTGTTTTGATCTGTATGTTGAATACATATGATATAGTATCTTAGTGCTTAGTGATGTGAATGAATGCCAGATCTGATCTATTTCTATGTGTTAAGTGCTTGGATGTGTCAGATCTTGTTGAATACTGTGTTGTTCTGTAATTAGGGTATGGACCTGCGATGTGGATAAGGGTTAAATACCGATGAATATTAACTGCTAAGTGCTCTGTTAAGTACTCTGATCATAGATTTTTGTCCCATCTGGGTTGTGACACTTGAGTCTTGCAACCACCCCTGCCTCTACCTCGGGTGAGACTTCATCTGTTTCGTAGGTGTTGTCGAAAGGGTTGGTAGTTAGGGTTTTGTTGGTGCACTGTTGAAGCGTTGAGCCTTGGGTCTTCCCCTGTGCCAAAAAATGGTTCCGTTGCCGGGACCTGAAACTGTGATTGCTGGGAACTGAAGAGAAGAAAAAACTATGTGTGTAGATCTGCTACTTTAGTGCGCAATATTCTACTTGACTTGCGAAGCTCTGTGCTAAGAAAAGAATCAGATCTGAAGAAAAGAGGTAAGATCTTAAAGCTTTGTGTTCTGAGAAAGGTAAGGCAAGTGAAAATTTTTGTTTCAAAAGAATGGATCTAGGAATACTTGATAGACTTTGTCCTAGTCTGAAAACTAGGGCACAACTAGAAGAAAGAAGATTTGATATGAGTATATCTAATAGAAATAGTGAAAGATATGTTATTCCTATGCATAGAAAGAATGTCTGGACTAACAAATGGATGGAAGATCCTAGAAAGATTTTTTTGCAGGTTAGTTACTGTGATCCTAGTACGCAGTACAAGAAAAGTTGGGGATCATTTAAAAGAAAGAGAGGATTAACTCTTTGTTACATTTGTAGAAGACCAGACCATCTTGCTAAGGAATGCCTTGGTAGAGGTCGTAGTTTTCTTCGTTGTAAAGCTATGGACCATGAAGTTTTGGATTTCTCTAGAATGATTGATAAAGTTGAAAAGATGAATATGAGACAAGAAAACCATGAGACAAGCCAAGAAACTAAAGATATGATAGAACCCCAGAAAGAATCAGAGACTGTATTATTACAGATGAAAGAAACCCTGAATGATCACATAGACATCAACTTATCAGAGATCTTAAAAGAGAAGGAGTGTATAGAAACAATAATATGAGACTTCGACATAGACTGTGTTCTAGATAAGGAAACACAGGTGAATATTATGACAGAAAGAACTTGAGAAATTTTGGGAAATCCTGCTATGGTTTTTTCATTGGGAGGAATATGATTATTTAAAGGGAAGATGATAACCCTATGTGGAAGACTTACCCAGATAACTATGAGCGCTCATGTCACTTCGACAGAGGAAGAATTTGAGGTTGTTAAGTTTGTTGAGAACAACGCCCCATTTGCTATTTTGCTAGGAAAGACCTAAATTGAGAAAGATCGGATACAAAGGAAACAAGAAGAGGAAGACCTAGAACATAAAAAGCAAGAACTAAGAAATTTCATGGCTAGAAGAATAACGCACTTAATAGAAGTACAATAGGACAAGTCGAAGCAACTAAGAGCCAGAGACCGGGCTGTCGAAGTTGATAGAACACATGAAGACTTGAAACACTTATCCATACATGAGAGTAGAGCACCTACTCCAGAAAGAGAGGACGTATTACTCTTGAACACTTCAAAAGACCCTCAATAGCGTGAAGTTACTATGCCAAGGGGAGATAAGAACAAGAATGGAAAGAGGAACTCAATGACTCAGATTATAGGGAAGAAAGCCAGAAAGCTCAGCAAGAAGAAAGAAAGGTTAGAAAAACTGCAGAAGTTCCATAGAGGACTTCGTAGAAGGAAGGTTTGCAGAACTTGAACTTCGTCGGGATATCAGAACAACGAAGATTGGCACTTCGCCACGATGAAGCAATATGATCGTTGAAGGCATCTTGACCATTAGACCAATGCTCCAGAACGGATAGAAACGTAGTTATGGCTGGAAAGATCGTCATTAGACCGTTGGGACTACGCCATAACGGATGTAATTGAATTGATTGAGACATTCCTAACTGTTGGAGGAATCTGTTACGATGTTAGCTATTTATCCCATCAAGTATTGCACCGAGAACACTTTTGCAAACAGTGATTATTCGATCCCATAGAGAACTAGTTTTTTTCGCGTTGTGCCTATTGAGACCTCGCCACCCATTCTGTTATAGAGTATTTGATCACCGACCTGATCTCGAGCATGCATGTCGGGTGACTTCAACATAGTAGAGAAATCCGTCGAAGAGATCCTCATAGACCTCATGGCTCAGAAGGTCATGTCCACAGGAGTCCAAACCTCATCGACGAGAGGAGCGCAAGCATCCCTGTCAACTGCTCGTGGATCTAGACCATTCTGAGATGCGACAAAGAAATGAACCAAGCATCGTGATGACTTGGTGAATGCGAAGCTCATCCCATCTATCCTTCCCAACTACATCCCGCCTCTAGCTGGCACGGTTAGTCGTGACAGTGTCCCGAGGGACTTCAACCACACTTTGATCACTACGTACCTCCCAAAGGGGATATGCGCAGTAGGATCACAACTAGGAAATGTTATGACGTTGAAGATCAATGAATTCAACTTGGGTGACCGCAAGAACTATGGCATGCTCGCCCCACATAAGTATTTGACCAAGACAAAGGGGAAGAAGTCAAAGATCATCCCTCAGCCGCGGACCATGGACATCGCAAGGTCCACCATTATTAACGTGATGAAGATACCACATTTCGGCATACATCAGGAGGTTAATGCGTGCATTAAAATTTTGCTGTCATGCTTCCATGGCGGTTATTTGTGGTTGGAAAGACACATCACCGTAGATCCGGCGTTGATCCATCGGATCACCGGATTAAGCATGCAAGGACCAGACCCACAAGAATTTTATCCAGGGAAGGGTGCATTTCGCACCCTGGCGCATAAAATTAAAGATACCTATGACGATGTGGAGAAGGGGAAGCGAGGCTACAAGGTAGCCTCCATCCAGAATGGCGCAGTGCACCTAGCCTGCCAGTTGATCGTTGGTAAGCTAGTAAGGAAGAACAGACCCACGTAGGTCATGGGGTTCGTTGTTGACCTCGTGGGAAAATGCATTGAAGGACTACAGAGGAACTGGGCGAACTATCTTGTCAACTAGCTAGAACAAGACTGCCACAAAGCTCAGGACCAGGGATATGAGTTCCATTTCAGTTGGTTGTTGATCCTCATCGCCTTCATTGCTTGAGAGATGCCAGAAGGAGCGACCTTCCTTGAAATTGAGCCATCCGAACCCCTACCTGTGAATTTCACTATGCTCTGGTACTCGAGTGACATGGCTAAGCAATGACAGTCAAACACGGTGTTCCACACCTATTACCTGCAATTGAAGAGGGATATTGAGTCTTTCCCTCATATGGCGTTGAACACCCTACACATGTTCAGAGAATTTTTGAAGTTCCGCGCAGATAGACATTTTATTTATATCACTGCACGCGCAGACAAACATAAAGAAGAGCTCCAATCTTATTATAAGCTCACAGAGGAGGACATGGAAGAAATAACTAAGGATTGGCTTGTAGAGTTCCTTATCCTAGTCGACTAGGAAGAAGTGTTTGACCCCGACCTCATCGGAAGTCTTGTGGTTACTTGCAAAGAGTATGATGCACCCAACAGTAGCAGAAGAAAGAAGAAGGAAGAGGTACATGAGCTGAACAACGCATCATAAGAGACTACTTCAGATTCACCTGGAGGAGGAGGAGGTGATGAAGTAGACAAAGAAGAGGACAAAGGAGAAGAAGACAAACATAAGCAAGGCGAAGTAACACCACCTAGGGATCCTCTTGATGAAGCTGAGACATCCAAGAAAAGAAAGGTTTCCCCCATGAAAACTACATTGCGAAAGTAATCAAAAGCCATTAAACCATAGATGCAGACTATGCTCACAATGGATGACATATATCTCATCATTGTCGTTGTATTAGATACATCGGAAGATATTTTACAGTGCAACGAATCCAAGAAAGAAACNCAGAGCAGAGCTGAAAGGGGTACAACAAGCCCTCTACTCCAGCCGTGCAATATCCATTGCGCCACTGTCATCAGAAGGAACAAAGTTGAGAGATGAGCCTACCCAGCTATGCAGAATAGAAGATGTGATCAAAGCTCACCTTCGTCATGTCTAGGAGGAAAAAGAGCAGGCCACAGAGGCCCTGAAGCAAGCACAAGAGGAAGCCATAGAGCAACGTCGAGTGGCGTAGCAAGAAAAAGATGACATCCAAACCAAGTTTGTAGAGGATAGAGCGCGGATCCAAAAGGAGAAAGAACAATTTCTCGTAGAGTAGATTGGATTGAAAGAAGCAGTCAATAGATAACTTCACTCTGTGACGAGCTTAGAACAGGTGCAAGAAGACCCAGTGGAGGATCAAGTGGCGAAGCTTGCTGAAGCCATTCAACAGCTCCAATAGAGAGTAGCAGAACTAAAGTTACAAGCAGTACCAAGCACTCTGCAGGAAGTGCAAGAATAGAGAGAAGAAACTACCCAGAGCACAGTCCAAAGAATCAAATCATTGGCCTTAGAATGCAAACAACTCAGCAATCGAAGTGCGCAGAATTACGAGTGTCTTGCAGAGGACCCCGAACTAAGGACATTGGAGTCTTAGCTCTAGGAGGCAAAGCAACAAGCAACCTCAGTGCAAGCACAGTTGAAGCCTCTGTCAGCGGTCGAAAGGATGAAAAGATCTCAGGAACAACGCATGGTTCAACAACATGTCCATTCCATATAGAGCAAAGTCATGGAAGTGACTCAGCTACTCTAGCCTGTGCAGGATGAAGCTTGTACACTTTTTGAGGAAATTGAAGGACGAGGTGCAAAACTAGAACAAGTGGTCACCAAAGTAGAACAACGCTTGGAAGGACCTATGACGAAGAATATTATTCAGGAGTTCATTGAGAAGGAGGCTCTGGCGAAGAAACATGTCGAGGCGGATCTAGCTAAGCTCGAGGCCTTTGAGGCAGAGTTACCCAGATTAGAGTGACTCGGGCCGAGTCATAGGTGAGTGTTGGGGGCCTGTTGTCCCTTGACCAAGTAGTGGAAAAACTTGGTCATGGTTGACCATTTTTGGGACTTCGACAGGCTGGTCGAAGGCGGAGCGCAAGGCGAAGTGGAGATCACGGGATCTCAACCCCTTTTTAGGGAATTTTTTGGTTTAGGGTTTATGTAACGAGTATGGTATGTCGACCCATGGGTTTACACATGTTTAGGCCCATTTTGTAATGTGTAAATAGAAGGATAGATGATGTAAGAAGTAACTAGTTAATGATTAGCTCAGTGCATGACTAGTTGGCTAAGTGCAAGATTGTGTTGAGAACTTGCAGAGCTAAGTGCAAGTGATTGTAAGAACCTTATGTGCAGATTGTGTAAGAAGGATTTGTGCTTGAACCTAGCTCGGGGAAGGAGGATCTGACGAGGTGCGCGCAGATCTCCTGTCTTATGCAAAGTGGGTTTTGTGGCTTTGTGCATATAAGAAGATTGACAAAAGACAATAAAGAAGAAGAAGAGTTGGTGGACGTAGCGCCACACTGGGATGAACCACGTATATCCTGTGTTATGATTGCTTTGTGTTTTAGGGTTGTTATGTGATTGTTGTGATTTATGCCTAGTGCTGTGATCTGTATGTAGAATACATCCGATATAGTAGTTTAGTGCTTAGTGATATGAATGAATACCAGATCTAATCTATTTCTATGTGTTAAGTTCTTGGATGTGTTAGATCTGTTGAATACTGCGTTGTTCTGTAATTAGGTTTTGGACTTGCGATGTGAATAAGGTTTAAATACTGATGAATATTAACTGCTAAGTGCTCTGTTAAGTACCGTAATCACAGATCTGTGTCCCAGCTAGGTTGTAAACACTTGAGTCCTGCAACCACCCCTGCCTCTACCTCGGGTGAGACTTCATCTGCTTTGCAGGTGTTGCCGAAAGGGCCGGTAGTTAGGGTTTTGTTGGTGCACTGTTGAAGCATTGAACCCCGGGTTTTCCCATGTGCCAACATACTTATATGTTTATTAAGCAGGACAGCCTAGATGCTTAAGGTGATGCTCAAGGCCATGAGCCTGATTTTGTATATGTAATTATGAAGATCATTAATAAAATATACACATCGTTGCATGTAGACCGACCACAAAGAAAGAGTGATGGGGGACTAAGCCTCCAAAAGGTTGGGTAAGGGAGGAGGCTAAGTGTGTGGGCCTAGGGGCTAATCTAGGGGGCTTACCTTTAAAGGGGATAATAATTTATTATTTCCTAAAGGCTAAGGTGGACAATTGATCAGTGTTGTCCTAAGTTCCTGGAAAATGAGAATATGCTAAGTGGAGTGCATGCAGCTCCAGGAGGACAGGTGTTGACCTGGGCACATGCAGTTAAAGTTGAAGAGTCAGCTCGTGTTGGAGGTTGGCTGGCCATTCTCCATCAGGTTCACTTTCCATTTGGGAGCTTCTATCTAACCTGTTTGGGGTTCGCTTCCCATACAACCATCCTCTGTCAATCCCATTTCGCCTCTATTATCACCCTCTACATACCCACTGACATCCGAGAAACCACTCACGGGAGGGGGAAAAACCGATCTATGTTACCCTGTGAAACCAGTATGTTCGCACTGGCCAAAATCGAGTTTGTACCTTAATCGTTTTTTTTTTGGGGGGGTTCTTTCCTTTTGTTTTCCTAAGTTGTATTGACTAGCTGTTGTTGTCCTCGCCTTGTTGGATCTGAGTCAAGGATTGATTGAAGAAGCAGGTTGTCAGGCCTGTGAGCAACTCTCTCTAGGTAAGAGAAGTGTGCTGAGGAGGTGAGTCTCCTGGAGAGAGTCCCGTAGCTACTACAGCGCTCTGAGAATTCTGGTTCATCTTGTTGCTGAAGCCCAAGGCAAGGGAGGTGAAGCATCCTATGGAATGTGTGACAGTGAAGGTGTATACTCCTGGGGTGAGACAAGAATGTGGGGAATGAGGGTTTGTGAGCAGTGGACGTAAGTGGCTCCTGGGAGAGAATCCTTCCTCGTGAACTGTGTGACTTCCTTATTGACCTTGCCTAGCCCAGGAATCCTTTGCCTGATGGAGTTTAGTCCCGGCTCGAGGGTGACCTACTGCTGAGAGTGATGAGCAGTGTGGTCTAAGGCTAGGAGGTTCGTGGAAGGTCTGCACGCAGTTGGTGGATTTACTCCAGTTAAAAGATAAGTATCATTTCCATGCTTAATTATATATGTTATGCATGCTTGTTTCTTTGAAATGTTATCATGTATTCCGTTGCATGTATGAATTACTATTATTTCCACTTGAGTCTGTATGATAGTAGTGTCTCTATGGTGTTTGATTAAAACTCATTAAATATGCATGTTATGTATACTATATGTTCCGCAGTGGCGTTTCCCTGGCCCGTAATGGCTGGGTACACTACAGATTGGTATGCGATCTAAGTAATGTGTCATAGTAGAGGCGTTGCCTGGCCTGTGGATGGTCGGGTACACTACATATTGGTATCAGAGCCAATATTTTCAACACTGATCTTGGATGGTCCATGTTAGTGAAAATTGAAGCAAAATTTTCGGAAATAATTGTTGTCGAAGTAGACAAAATTCAAAGTCAGGGCAAAGGTTCAAGAACTAAGTCTGGATGGGATGGATAAATGGTCTTAGGACCTAAGGTTTCAAGTGGAAATTATGTTTGTAGGAACCAATTTTGAACCTCAGAACATTCATGAGTGCTAAGAAGTTGCCTTGGCCATGTTACGAAGCTCAGGTGGTGTAGCGGTATTGTAAACCAGGACAGACGTGGTATTGGGCTGCAGAGTAATGTGGGTTGTAGGATCTGTTCGGAAGGAAGGGAAAACCTTTACAACCATCAGATCTGGAGAAGGTGTAGGAGGGTTATCCTGGAAGCCTTACCGTTAGACTGTAACCTCGGATTTTAGATGTCGGAAGAAGTGGGATGTGCTAATGCACAAACTTACGAAATCCGAAGTTTTGAAGCAAAAGAGAAAACCATAGTTTCAGATTTCGGAAGTTGGGAGAATTAATGTATGCTGAGGGATAACTTTCAAAGTCCAAAGCTCTGAAGCGAAAGGATAAAAAGTGGTGGGGTCGGATGATGTCGCTAAGGGTGACATGAACCTTTCTCGGCATTCCACATGCCACCTCCTGGGTTGGTGACATTTGTACTATGTAGACCCAGGGGTAAGAGGTCCGAAAACTCGGAGTTTAGAATATTGGAAGGAAGCAAGCGTGAAAAGTTCTGAAGCCTGAAGCTCTGAAGTCTCGAAGCTCCAAATCTCTGAAGCTCCAAAGATCTAAAGTCTCGAAATCCCAATGATGAAAGTCCATAGTAGGTATCAACCGTTGGATGTTGGGTAGACGTGGACCATTGATCCACCCTACTTCGCGAGTTCGTTAGTTTGAAACTCATAAAGTTGTTGTGATGTGCTTTCAAGACTTCCAAAGCTGTAGGCCTGAAGTTCCGAGTAAGATCTTATCGATCTAGCGCTTGGTTACAGCCCTTGATCGCATGGGTTGGGATCTAAGAGAAAAGTGCTAGTGCCTGAAAATTATAGCAGAGCATATTTCAGAAAGAAGAAATCTACGGGGATTTTTAATTAAATGAGAATCACAGAGAATGAAAACTGGACGTTTTTTCTTGAATCAGAGTGGTTTATGAATGCCCTAAAATTTGTTAAGGGATGATGGACTGAAAAATTTCGGTTGACTGTACATTATGTTTGCAGAGTCAACGATTGGTAGAATCGAACTGAATTTCCACAGAGTGCAGAAAAATGGAGGAGGCACATAATGCTTCCAACTCAGAGAATGAAGCAAGAGGAATGGATGTCCATCTGAGAGTTGAATGATCGAACTCCAATGGGCATGGATAAGAGATAGATAAGGAAGGGCACATGATGAAAATCATTGAAAGATTGTAGAAGGATGTTCAGATCCATCGAGCAGATAACATAAAGCTCATGAAAGAAAGGAATCAACAAGGAGAATTCAACTTAAAGTTGATGCGAAGACTGGAAAGGATAGAAAGGAATTTGGATAAGGAGAGTGACTCCAATAAATCAAGAAGCGTTAGCAGGCATCATCGTCACTCCCCGAAGTACTCCAAGAGGAGAGCGCACAGTAGTTCAAGCCCATCTCCTACCAGAAAACATAGGAGATCGAGAATGTATGAACTGAAGGGTGAAATGAACAAGATTAAACCTCCTACATTCAATGGAGAGAACAAGAAGGAGGAAGATGTCGAGACATGGCTGCTTGGCATGGGGAAATATTTCCAACTACAGAATTGTTTCACTCATGCAGAAGGAAAGATTGCAATGTATCAACTGAAAGAAAAAGCATCCATGTGGTGGGATCAACTTGTGCAGGTGCAACACATTAAAGATAAATATATTACTTGGAAGCAATTCAAGAAGTATTTCGAAAAGAAATACTTGACTAAGAGATACTATGACAGAAAGATGAAAGAGTTCTTTGAACTCAAGCTAGGTAGCATGCTCATTCATGAATATGAATGAAGGTTTTTGGAATTGTTGAAGTAAGTTCCTTTCATCAAGGATGAGACTGTCAAAATTCAAAGGTATCTGAGTGGTCTGCCACCTTCCATTGGTGACAAGATCCGGTATGATGATCCTAAGACTATGGAAGAAACCATAAGGAAATAAAAATGCTTATATGAGCAGCAAAGTGAAAAGCCCACTTTCCGAAAGGCTTGGGAAGACAAGAAGGATTTCAAGATGGATCAGAGGAAGAAGGGAGCTAAGCCATCATTTTTTAGAAACAATCCTCAAGGAAAACCATCTTTTAGAGAGCCCAAGAAGGCTAAAGTAGGT
>JASDQU010587395.1:46530-67134 GCA_032191745.1 Picea mariana | reverse complement strand
TCCATATGGTATGGCCTGTTCTTCCTTGATGTCTGTTGCCTTGAAATTCGTACTTCTCTTTGCCTTGGGATGTGTGTTCTCCTTCAGCAAATGTTGTCTCTTTTCTCAGCTCAACCTCTCTCTTGCTCTCTAGCATCTCACCAAAAATCTGACCTTGACATCTCACCAAAGGTCCCTTCTCTTGGCATCTCATCAAGAGTCTCTTCTCTTGGCATCTCACCAAGAGTCTCTTGATCTTGGCATCTCACCAAAGGTCCCTTCTCTTTCTCTCTCTTGTTCTCTCAACAAGAATGCTTGAACTACCCAAGAATGGGTGCGCCCTCTTGCCCTAATCAACCTCATGAGGGAAGGTGAGGGGTTTTCTAATCTGACGGCTGAGATTAGATTAGATGGGTGGCTGAGATTTGGTGTCTCTTCACTCACCCTCACTTTAATCATAAAGTTATCTTTTAATTTGCATCTCACAAATTAATTTGACTAAGACCCACATTAGGCACTTTCTCCTCCTTAGGCGCTTAGGGAAGAGAAACACTTGCCTTGGTACTTTATTTTAATTAAAAATTTAACATAAATCATCCTCCTCTTTTATCTTATTATAATGCACAGTGGCGTTTGAAGCAACTCTGAAATAAAGTCTCTATTTTGTTTAACTAGATTATTATAAATCCTATTATCCTTCTATTATGATGGATGGTGGGGTTAGAAAGAACTCTAATATTATTATCAGTGTGTCTATTCATAATCATTTTGGAAATGTTTTTGTTTTTTATTAGCCTTAAATAATGGTACCATTATATTAATCGTTGAGGTGTATATATCGATCACAGTAGTAAAATCCATGACATTATTAAAAGCTTTCCTTATTGTGCAAATAGTTTAGATGTATATAGTTATAGGAGCTAGAGAGTTTCATTAAATCAGTTTTAATCTGTGAGTATTTTCTTTATTTATTTATTCTCATTGGTAAGCCTTGAGATCATATTCAGTTTATCAAATCAATTATAAAATATCAAAATGTCATTTTTAATATGTTTTATGTATTTTGGTTTTAGGGGTTATTGAGTTGTTTTTTTTGTTATATTTTTTTTTGTTTTTTTTGGACAAAATCAGATCTTAACATAGTTGGATTTGATGTGTTCTGAAAAGTCTCAAACCAATGAATTTCACTTACAAGATGCCTTATAACAGGACCAACTGACCAAGACTTAGGAGTCTGGTTATTGAGTAGTATTATGATTTTTTCAGATTAACCATGGTTCTGCATGTGGCACTTCTTTCTCTGATCATGTCGCACTTATGAAGATATCCATTCCAGACTTCTTTGTCATCAATTTACAAGTCATTGGAAGTTTCGCATCCAGATTTTATTCACTGGAGATTTGGCACCCAACATCCAATTGGCTCTTAGCATGTTGAATAGTGCACTATTTACGGAGTTCACAAGATTATTTAATGATCCAACAATTTTTGTCTTTGTAGTTGTCCATGCACAAATAAGATTGGTGGCTCCGACTACGTTCAAGGGCAGAGGACTATTTGGAATGATGACTTCTCTGTTTCCACCTTGTCATTATGTTTGATATGCAGAGCATCAAATGATTTGATGTGTTTTTTTAAGTTTTGTAATATAAATTCATTTTTGCAAAAAACATAAAAAGAATTTGGAAAATGTAGTTCTATTATATGAAAAATTTACAAATTTTCTTATTAAATACTTGTTATCCAAAATTTCCGTGTTTTTTCAAAAATTACAAAAAGTAATAATGTCCTTAAGTTTGTTATTGGATTAAATTGTACCTAAAAAGGTATAGAACAAGGATCCTCCTTTTTGCTTCGTAGATCTTTTTAATTGTTTTGATAAAGAATGGGAAATTTACTTATTGTTGATGCCAAAGTTGTATTTTAAATCTTCACAACATTTCAAGCTGGTTGTTTTTGGAATATCTGGATAAAAACTAAACTTGTATAATACTTCTTGGAATTTGAAATTTCAAAAAAGTGGATAGCAATTGCTATAAAATATTTGAACATTTTATTTTTTTAACAACATACTTATTTATTAACCCAACCTCTTGAAGCTATCTATATCGTTTCTCCCTTCAATATTTTATGAATATATGTAAAATGGATTTATTATTTTACTGATTTCATATCATTTACATAACTTGCACATGCCTTCAAGATTGATAAATATGAAATTCAATGGAAGGTTACATTCCCTTTAGATTGATCAACTTTGCAAAGTTGAAAAAACTGCTTAGATTGATCAACTTTGAGGAGTTGAAAAAAATTCTTAAAGAATTGGGTAATTTAGATTGATCAACTTTACAGAGCTGACAAAACTTCTTAAAGAGTTAGGGTAATTTAAAGAATTAGAGTAATTAGTATATGGTTATAGGAATTATCTACTTAGTATTGCACTTCTATAACCACTAAAATTTCATCTATTTATTGGCCCAGCTGGAGTTCCAAAAAAAAATTTCGCATCTTACACATATATGAAACAACAACAATTGTTCCCTTAAAAAAATTTGGAAAAGAAACATCTTGAAAAAATTGGAAAATAACTGTTATTAGTTTTAGTGTAAATTATATACCGCATTTTTGGATTCCCTTTTTGAGTTATTGTGTTTCTAAAACCTGTTATTCTATTTGTGATTAATTTATTCCAGCAGGTTTGAGATAGCTTCATTACTCTTCCACTATTGAACTTCCACTATTGAAAGGGTGTTACATGTTACATCATAACGATAAGTGAAAATATTGATTTAAAATATGGTAATAAGGGTGTGAAGGTTTCCACACTTATTCATAACAATAGTTAAAACTTTCTAAAAAAACTGGTAGTTAAAATATTATTAAGATTTTTTTTATAACTATGTTTTTTGGAAAAACTTTTTATTCCCACAATTTTTCAAAAAAGTTTTAACTACTAAAATATGGTAGTTAAAATATTATTAAGAACTTTTTTTCATTATCTTTAGGAAAACTCTTTTTATTTAAATTTCTTTTAAATTAATAATATTAGAGAACAATCTGAATAAGATTCATATTATTTTTTTAATAAATAGGCAATTTTAAAAGAGCTACTTTGAAAGATTATATACCAATGACTTATTTAGTTTTTTCTTTTAAATGAAGCAAATTGAGAATTACTCTCAATGATATGTGTCAAGATAATTTCAATTAGAAGGTCACTAAAGTTATGAAGGAAAAAATGTTAAAAATATTTTGCTAAATCTAGTTCTATTATATAACAATTTATAGTTTTTCATTGTTAAATACTTACCATTCCTTTTAAGCCTGTAAATTATAATATTTAGTAAAAATAACCTAAATTTGTTTTGGAAAGTGTTTTTATACTTACTCCATGATTTCTCATCTTTTTCCTGTATCTACCTTTTCTCCTAGAGGGAACTCATGACTTTATAAATATCATTATAGTGCAGAATTTGATGGTGTAATGATGAGGGAGATGGAAGCTAAGTTTTCATTATGGGACTTGTCATGCAGTACCATTGTTTATGTATAATGATATGTGGATTACCATTTTTTATTTGAAATAGTGAAGTAGAAGTTGAATTTTTAGATTGATGGATATTTTAAAATTGTTTTTCTATTTTATTTTATTTTATTTCTTAATTTTATAGTTTTTTTTGTTCTCCGAACTACCATGCATATTTGTCAATTTAGAATTTTTAGGAATGTGCATAAGTTTACTCATATGCTTTTAGGAATGTGTACATGTTTTTTAGTAAGAGCACACAAGCTCTTTAGAATGCTTATGGTTTGTGAGAAAGAGCATGTACACGTTTTAGAACATGCATTTTCATTTGTTCCTAAGGAAGAAGGCTTATTTGTTATAAAGAGTGCATGTTCTTGTTAGTACGTATAAGTCCCCTAGATCCATACTTAATGCTAAAATATGCTAATGGTACCTATATACCTAGTTACATGCAAATGATGGCCTTGAGAGATCATTTGTGATGCTTAAATGTATCATTCATGACCACAAAGCTCTAGAAGCTTCGTTAAGGGACTAACTCTTGGGTTGGATCCCCTAACCATATATAGGGTGTAGATACTCATACTCAATGTTAAAAACCTCATAATGTTCACTTTCCCTATATGAAGACCAAGGATTCCATGGAAAGTTCCTTTGTGGTGGTTCAACATGTTGTTGTTGGCCCCATATGCCTAGAAGCTTCCTTTAGGATCTAAGGCTTGGGTTCTCTCAATCATGTCCAAGGACCCAAAACCCATCCCCATATTCTCACTTGAATGCTAAATATCCCCTCGAGAGATCATCTCTGGTGGTTTGAGGTGTCATTCATGACCCTTGAGCCCTAGAGGTTTCCTAAACAATTGAGAGGTTGGGTGTGGTGGGGCGTCATGTTTGGCTCTTGATGATTGAAAGCTTTAAGCATTGGCTAAGGATTGAGTTTCCACTCTCAAATATATCAAGGTCTTTAGACACATACCTAATTCCCAAGACCTTGTGAGGGAATTAACATCCTTTCTTAGAGGCCAATTATACCCTCCAAAGGTCATGTGTGGTGATTTGAAGCATTTCTCACGGTTCTTGATGCCTTGAATATTTGATTAGGACATAAGGCATCACCTTCATCTTTGGATTTTTTCCAATACCTTAGGATGCATACCTATATATGAAAGCCACCTAGTGGCATCGACATCCCCAACCATAGTCTAGGATACCCTTAGAGGGCCATGTTTGGTTGTTCAAGGAATCCTTCTTCGCCCTAGATGGATAGAGGTTTTATTTAGGGCCTAAGGTCCATATTTCTTCCCCTAGAAATATTTAGGGCCTCAAGACCCATACCTAGTGCTAAATTTTTTTAATCGTATCTATATACCTATTTAAATTTAAAATATTCCCTTGAGAAGTCATTTGTGATTTTTCAAGGTGTCATTCTTGATGTTCAAAACCTCATAATGTTGACTATCCCCATTCATAAACCAAGGATACAATGAAAAGTTCCTTTGTGGTTCTTCAACATGTCGTTGTTGAACCCAGATTCTTAGAAGTTTCCTTTAGTACCTAGGCCCTGGGTTTCCTCTATCGATCATGTCCAAGGACCCAAGACCTATACCCAATGTTCAAAATCTCCTAATGATGCCCATATCCCACTTCAAGGCTAAACACCCCCTTGAGAGGTCATATATGATGTCTTGAGGTTCCATTCAAGACCCTTGATCCCTAGAAGCTTCCTAAAATATTGAGAGGTTAGGTATGGTGGTTTGAGGCATCATTAGGAGATTTTGAACATTGGGTATAGGTCTTGGGTNAATATTGAGAGGTTAGGTATGGTGGTTTGAGGCATCATGTTTTTCCCTAGATTCCTATAATATTTGTACTTCACCTAAGGCTTGGTTTTCCACCCTCCACCATATCAAGACATCCAGACCCATAATGAATTTTTGAAACTTTGTGAGTGCACTAGCACCATTTCTTAAAGGCCAAGGATACCCTCTAGAGGTCACATGTTTTGCTTCAAATCATTGTTCATTTCTCTAAATGACTCAAAGATTTGTTTAGGACCAAAGGCCTTCATCCCTAGATTGTTTCTAGGGGGTCATAACACATATTGCTCAAAACCACCTAGTGACATTAACATCCCCAATCATAGACCAATTATTCCTTTAGGAGGTCATGCATAGTTGTTTGTGGCATTCATATTGGCCCTAGATGGATAAAAGATTCATTTAGGGCCTAACGATCATGTTTCCTCCCCTGACCAATACCTAATGCTAAAAAATGTTAATGGGACTTATATATCTAGTTAGAGGAAAAACATTCTCTTGAAAGGTCTTTTTGGTTTTTTAAGGCATCAACCTCATAATCCTAGAAGTTTTCTTTATGGCCTAACAATTAGGTTTTTTTACCCTAACCATATTTAGGGTCCAAAAACTCCTACCTAATGTTCAAAAACTACTAATAATTGTTTTGAGATGTCTCTCGTGGGAATGATGAAAATCCATTATTATTATCATGCGTGTTTTTCAATGTTTTGGATCAGTAACTCCATCCATTGTCACTAAAAAAACTCAACTATGACAAGAAATAAACCTTGCAATAAATACAAAAAATGGAAAACCCTAGAAGAGGACATACTTGTATAATCATAAAAAAAAAAAAAACAATAAAATACCATCACAAAGTAATAATATCATTAAAAATAAAAATCATCAAACTTATTATAGTAAAATGATTATTAATTATAATAAATATGATGCAAATAATAATATCCTATAATATTATAATATATGGATAACAATAATTAATTTAAACTATATAAGGTAGGTATGTTATAAGGTAGGTATGTTATAGTATATAATATACTTATAATAATATATAATATACTACTTATAATAATATATATTATACATAAAAATAAAGTATAACATACGAGTAATATATTAATAACACTAAAACAGATCACTCGCCACCCCACAAAAGGACCGCGGAAGGGGAGCTGGAGAATACAAGCACATCCTCACCAATCTTAGAATTTTCAAAAACTCTCTCTTCGAGTATTTCTCCTTATCCCATCCCCCTATTACTATTTTAATTAATAATCTATCTTTATAGGGTATTGATTGGACGAAGGCTTTGAAAAATGTATCTCTTAACACTGTTTCCATAAACTATCCCAAGTCCAAACTGGATAGATCCAAAGATCCTCCTCTTTTGGAAGCCCCACCCCCCCTAAACGTCTTTCCCTTCTCGAAGAAAACTCTTCCTCCTCTTCTCAATCGCTAGAGTCTTCTTCTACCCGATATTTCTTAATATCTCAGACAAAATCCATAGGTGGACTGGGAAAGGATGAAGTTTCCTCTCTAGATAAGGGAGGATGGGGGATAAAACATCTTATTTCTAAAGCACAATCAAAGGCCATATTAGATATTTTGGTCGGAACACAACAATCTATTCAACAGGAACTTAGAGCAGTGAATCCCCGGAGCAAGGTTCTGGTATGAACATTATGTCATTCAACTACAGGGGTTTGGCAGCAGCCCACAAAAAATATTCCCTAAAAAGGGTGTTCTACACAGAACAACCAGACCTTCTTCTTCTTCAAGAGACTTTGGGAGATGGGGAGGAGGTAAAAACAAGTCTGGAACGCTTGCTACCTGGGTGGGTTTTCACTTCGGTAGATGCTTCGGGTAGATCTGGTGGATTGGCCACAGGACGAAACTCTCTTAAAGTACAAGTTCTAAACTCTTGGGGTTCGGACTAGGTAATTGGGATTACATTTTTTTTGTTATAAATAAAGGAGGCGATCCATATACTTAACATTTATGGACCTTATCTAAACAAGAAACCTTTCTGGGACACTCTCCTCAAAAAATCGCTCTTTAAAGGTCTGCTTATTTTAGGGGGGGATTTGAATCTCTCCTTGAGTCCTTTTGAAGTTTGGGGGGACAGTGCAAGGCCCCATCCACTGGCTGATTACTTCAATAATAAATTTGCAAATTCCAATTTAACAGATCTAGATCCTTTAATTCTCAAACCGACATGGAAAAACAAAAGGATCGGAACCAATGGAGTGGCAAAAAGGATAGATCATTTTCTAATTAATGTTTCTCTTATGAACAACCCTTTTACTGTCAAGCAATGGATAGGCTTTGGAGGATTGTCAGATCATCATGTTATCTTCCTGGAGCTTAGACACATTTCTGAGAAGCCAACTAACCCTTTTAAATTCAACAAAACTTGTCTTGAAGATGAATCTTTTTTGAATATTATAAAGGAGCATCGGATAGCCTTCCGACAAGAATTAACTCAATCAAAAAAATTTTAGTTTATTAGAAGATGAAGGGGGGCTTCTGAGCACAATAGAGTCAAAATTCAGATTACTACAATTGGAGAAAAGGAGGATAAAACTACTCAAGGAAAAAGAAGAAACTTGGAGATTAAAAAGTAGAGCTATATGGTTGGAAAGTGGATATGAAAACACAAATTTCTTCCAAGCCTACACCAAAGGAAGAAAAAACGTTAATACTATTTGGCATTTAAAAGATCAAGATAGAAACATGGAAACTTGTTTTGAAGGAATGTCAACACAAGGAAAAAATTACTTCCATAATTTCTTTAAAGCATGTAGCCAAGCTACAATAGGGGAAGTTGTCAAAGTGGCACAATATTTTCCCAGATTCATGGAAGCAGAAGAAAATCGTTACTTGATGGAAGAATTCATATAAAAAGAGCTCCTGGAAGTATTGCACAGTTTCCAAAAAGATAAAAGTTGAGGACCAGACAGTTGGACCATTGAATTCTTCCTGGGATGCTATGAGATTTAGGAACATATCTGTTGAAAATGGTGGAGGATACAAGGATTTCAGGTCGTATCCCTCAGAGTCTCAACTCCACATTTATTTCTCTCATCCCAAAAACAAATAATCTAGAGAGACTGGATGAATTCAAACCAATCTTGCTTTGCAGTTGTGGTTATAAAATCATATATAAAATTATAGCTCGAAGGTTCAAAAAAATCCTTTCCAAGAATATATCAGAACAATAGTTTGGTTTTCTAGAAGGGAGAAAGATACATGAAGCCATAGGAATAGCACAAGAAGGATTACATAGTATGAAGACCAGGAAATTAAAAGGGGCAGTGCTTAAAATAAATCTCTCAAAAGCCTATGATCGAGTTAATTGGCTGTATATTCGGTTATTATTGACTCACCCAGGCTTTGAAGTTCCCTTCGTTACATGGATCATGAGATGTCTTACTTCAACATATTATGCGGTCTTAATAAATAACTCAGCTTCACCTTTATTTACTCCCGAAATAGGGCTTAGACAAGGTTGTCCCTTGTCACCACTCCTATTCCTTTTGGTAGAAGGACTCAGCAAAGCACTTACACAAGCTAAGACAACAGGCGATCTTTCGAGAATCAAAATCACTCAGGATTTGTCTCTTACTCACCTCCTTTTTGTGGATGATGTTTTACTTTTTAGTGGAGGGTCTAGAAGGGAGGTTGAGACTCTAAATGACATCCTCTCATTTTTCTCAAAAGAAACAAGGATGCTTTTAAATGACAGAAAAGCATCGCTCACCTCTTTCCTTCTATCAGAAGAATAAGAGCAAGCCCACTATACTTTCTTCCCTTTCGAAATAAGGACTTTAAATGATGGACTAAATTACTTGGGTTTTAATATAATTATGTATGTGATTTGGATTTGATATAAGTTTTTAGTACATTTTAGTCTAAGGGATCAATTCAATCATTTGTCATTAATATTGGTAGGTATTTGGTTAGTTCCATACTAGCAGGTGTCTTGTTTAAATCTTATTGGATGAGATGCATTAGTCTATGTTGATAGGTTTATTAGGGATGACATCTATGAATATGGGAAAATATCCCTTGGAGTTCTCCACATGATTTTTATTGGAAAAAATTCCTTAACAAATTTAGTAAAATAAACACTCTGATGGTGAACATTAGCCACCCTCTCATAAATTTAAAATTAGGATGTACATTTATCTAAAATATATGAAACCAAAAAATAATTGATATGAATTGATTGGATCCATGGTAAATAAATATTATGTTTAAAATTCAGTTTACAGTTCTACTTTTACCTATCATGGTACTAAACAAATTGTACAACAATATCATAACATTGGGGAGAGGTAAACAATGCTTATTATCCACAATATTTTAATTGAAGAAATATTTTGAAAATATTATAATCCAACTACAATCCACTATCAATTCTGAAAACCACTAAAATAAGAGTTCATAAACTTTACACCAAATAATAATAAATATAAAAAATAACATATTAATGTTAATTTATCAATATTAATTGTCAACAATATTTATTAGGTTGTAATTGTAAATAATTAATAAACACTTCTACGGATGAAAATATGACTCTACTCAAATAACTCTAGAGAAACAAGATCACTTTACTTCACCAAACCCATTCAAATATCCACGGTTGCTACAGAGAAGACTGTGCCTGCAAAACCTTCCCCACCATCCTCACCATCACTGTTAACTTCAATACACTACCCTATTGATGACTTAAACAGATAAGAGATGTGTTTACCGGGGTTGTCCACCCCGCTTATAAAAATTTGTTCATGCCACTGTGTAGCACACATAAAGAGGTGAATATGTCGCGAAAGAGAAGCTGTGGTAGTCCAAACACTTTTTCCACCATCATACTTCATCATCTGTTGTTGTTCATTAATAGCGTACAACTCCCCATAAGAAGAAACTGCTACCAAACTTCTCCATACATCTACCCTGAAACTAAAATATCTTCCTACCGTCTCCAACTTTTCCCACTAGGGTCGAAAACTTTTGCACTTTTGTCTTTCCTTAACACTATGAATTTACCTTCCATGAAAACACCGTGGCATATCGAACCCTGCGTTTGGATCATAGGAGGCATAATTTACCACTTGTCTTCCTCCACGCTATAAGCTTCTGCAGTAGCCAGAGGGTTGCTACCCTCATCGTTCCCACCAACGACGTAGACAAGTCCGGTGGAAGAAGAGACACAACAAGCAAAGAAGGATCAATTTGTAGGCATGTCAGCTCCATGGCTCCATTTGGAAGACTCAAAGTCATAAATGTATACACTCGTCATCAAAGTCATGTTGAACGGATTGAATCCGCCTATGAGAACCAGCTTCTGGTTCATAGCAACGCACTGAGACACTACTATTATTGCAGCAAAGAGGGGAGGTAGCCTTTCCCAAGTTCCCTTCATAGGGTCATGAACTGTTATTATGAAGGTGAAATCATCCCTCAGATCTCTTTGAATCAAACACAACAGTTTCTCACTCGTTCCAGATATATTTCTATCCGCATAGAACTTAGGGTTACTCATGATAGCCTCCCATTTTCTGCACACAGCTTTCAAGTCTTCGTGTGATGTGTAATGAACTTTTAACAAGCACTCTCGAATGAGATCGTCTAGAATAACCTCCATTAGAACACTTCAAACACACCTATTTCCTGACCAAGTTCACCTAAAAATTTACCGAACATAAAGCTGTGAACATGAAAGTGAATGAAGCAAGTGGAAAATATGAAGTGGAGTTAAATATATAATATGTAGACCTTAGGCATGACCAATGGTAACCTAAGGAACTTCGATTTTTCCATTAAAAAACCACATTAAATGGTATTTATTCTCAATTTGAAAATATATCAATTTCTTAATTCACAACATTTTTATAAGTTTTGTATTGAATTTGACTAGTCACTGCTTTGACATGGCAATGTTTTATGTCAGTGGGTTATCATCACTCCAACAATAACTTCACTTTGCAAAATAATATTTTATTTAAATTATTTAAAATTTATTTAAATTACATAAAATTATGTTTAAAAATTATTTAAATAATCCAATAATTAATTAGTGGAGTAATTTTTAATATATATTTTTAAATTATTTAAATCACATAAAATTATATTCAAATAATTTAATTATAGAATTAATTAGTAAAGTATTTTTTAATAGAAGAGTACTTTATTCAACAAAGTCATACCCTCAAGTCTCTTAATGTTAATTCAGTTTAATTTTTCTCACATTTAAAATTATCCAACTTTCATGTTGTGTTCTCTATATATTGCTATTAACTAGAAATTTGAGGATAACCAAAAATTAACATTGTGAAAGGAGAATTTGAAGACATTGGTGAAGAGGTAGGGAGATTGTAGATGAGCATAGAGGCTAAGCCACTTAGGAAGCCTTCACCCATAGGCTATTGATAGGGGTCGGTTGCTTGAGAGTGAATTTATATTCTTCCGAATTATTCCCAAAAGGCATTCAAGAGTGTAGTATTTGAGCCTTATTTTTATAGTGTGGTATCTAAGCCTTATTTCAATAGTGAGAAAATTTGGGTAGTTTTACACAATAGGCTTTATAGTCACATGTAGTTATTTAACAACCATTAGATTTTAACATGGATAGAATCAAATGTGAGATTTTTTTTTAGTTGGAACTCAACTTCCATAAATGGAATTGGATACTAGCACTTGAGTTGCAAGAATCATTTGAGAGAGATACCATACTCTATTTTTTTTTTTAAATATGGACGAGGAGACTCGTCATTTGAAGATAAATGAGATTTGTAGTCTATGTAAGGGAGAACTTTAGTCTTTTTACACCAAAGTCGCGGTGAACAATCATTGGGTATTGCTATGATCCCCCCTCCCCCACTAATGAAAATGTGGAACTCGAGGTAGGGCTTAATTGGATGGAAGAGGCACATGATGGAAGAGTCAAAGACCTTTTGTTAAATCCAAGTCAGAGTATACTTCTAGATTGGAGGTTATTAAGGAAGTGACATGTGGCATTACCTAATTGGTAGGTGTTGAAAGGTGAAACCCACCCAAAAATCCCCTTGAACCCCCACAAAATCCACACATGCTTGATTATCTACATACCAATGAAGAACTATTTTTTTTCTGGAAGAAATGACAATGGTTATCTTGGTCCTGTAGTGATCTCGGTTGTTGAAATATCCACAAATAGATGAAAGCCTATTATTTTTGCATTGAAGTAGTGTGTGGGTATACTGCTAGCTTCATACCCTAACCTCCCTATTTTAGGTTGGAAAAGAGTTAGTTCATTAATGTATAAGGCCATATTCTTTGAATAAGGCCCATTAGATAATAATGGATGGATATTTAATGTGAAAGGGTCCTCTTTATTAAATAAGGCCATTTATGTAGTGGAATGCATGGCGTCTGTAATTTCGATAGCTCGGGGACATATGGATGTTAGGCATTAGGTCACAATAGCGAGGGCCTCAGTTATGGGCCATAGGGAGCCCTTTCCCTACTCTGAGGAAATCACAGGTTTGAAGGCCTAAGGCCCTAAATCCCTCCCCCCCACAACTTTATCTCTCTCCCTTCTTCTAATAGCCACATTCCAATATCTGACTTGGCTTATGTGTTCCATGGGTAGGATCTTTCGCGTTTGTCTTTTTCAAGCATCTAGATCATGTCAATGAGATTTAGGTGGTTTGAAATGAATATAGATGATGGGGAAAACATCGATTATGGGATTAGTCTATTCACATCATGAGACTTTTGCACATATGAAGAGTTTTAGGGAAGTCCTTGAGCCAGTACACATGGTACATGTATCCAGCACCCTGAGGTAGTTAGAGTTAATGATCTAGTTGGAAAATTGGATCCAAATCCGAGCGAGATTACCTTATTTACTGAAGGAAACCTTCTCGAGGAATTTGAAAATAATGTCATTTCTCAATCTTTTCCTTTGTATAATTCTCTGAATCAGGACGACAGGTAGAGAGAGAGATTGATCTTGGTTAAGAAAGTCCCAGAATCAGGCTCGATAGCTTGATTGAATAAAAAAATCAACTATATGAAAGCAAGGGCTAGAAAGTTCCAAATAATTGTAGTTTAAGATGTTAGGTCATGGAAGTTACACGATATGCAAACATAACCCTCATTGGGAGATTTTATGGGAAGGTTGTAGGAGATGCTTCGTTAAGGGTCTGGATGGAAAATAATTGGCAGTTGTAGTTATTTTATATCCCTCGGTTCCATGTCATGGGAAGGGGATGGGTTTATTTCATCTTACATTCGATGGATGAATACATAGTGCTTTTGGAAAATAATCAGAATTGGGGACCTTCGATTCTGGTTCTATGAAATTAGACCATTGATTTTGATCTTGAGTAGGATCTTGTAAACATTATGAGGGTTTGGCCCATATTACCGAGACTCCCCATCAGGTTTTGGTCTATAGAAGCATTAGAATCCATCAAGAATAAGCTCAAAGTCTCTATTAGGCTCTATCCAAACTGAGAATCCAAATTCGATAGAATAGGGCTTGGATATAGATCGAGGTTAATGTGAGAGACAGACTGATTGGCTCGTTGACCTAGTTTTCAGAGATAGGGTTTCACACCAAAAGATATAATATTGGAAGATCATGTTTCATTGCTATGGATGCCATGTGATAGGGAATATTTAGTCTCAATGCTCAAGGATATCCCCCTTTTTTTTAAAATCCCAAGTCCTAGGTGAAAAAGAATATGGAAGACAAAGTGTCAGTTAAGAGCTCTATCCTAGATAGCCCTTTGATAAATGGAAATTATTCTCCTTTGGTCCCTGTAGGGTTGGTGGCACCTTAGCTATATGCAACTTAATATTTAGACCATTCACGTAAAGAAGTCTCCTCTCCCCCCTCTGTCTCTAAATTCTTGTTCAATTCAGGTGATTCTCTCCCCATTTATCATTTTGTAATTTCTCTTTCCTCCTCTCTTGATGCTCGCCCTACCCCAAAAAATCTCTTGATACCCAAAGGAATATTTCGTCCTCTCGCTATCTCGATCCCTATCTCTTCTATCCTCGCTAACTGTCTTTCTGTACCCCCTTTTTTTTACTCACCCTATATTTCTAGGAAAGGGGGACCCTCTTTTGTAATGTCCCTTTCCAAATAGGAGCTCCAAAGAGGAGGCTTAATGGTCTAAACTACCTCATTAGACTATAGCTAGGGCCAAAGAGGGGTAAACAGTGTTACTAGAGGTCACTCCAGTCACAGGTGTTATATTCAGAAAGTGCCATTGAGCTAAAAAGGGTTAAAAGTGATTTTAAGTCATTATGAGCTAAAAATATAAGTCAACAGTGAATTAGGGTTTCAACAGTGATTTAGGGTTTTGGAAGTCAATAGTGAAATAGGGTTTCAACATGATTTAGGGTTTTGGAAAGTTATAAAGGAAGGGTCAACGACCTAATTCATTATTATGCAGATTATGACTTGTCATTGAGGAGAAGAGGCACATCTCAGGAGAGATAGTTCAGTGTATTTCAGGAGGAAGACACCAATTGGCTGATTTCAGTGTTGAAAGACACACCCTAGTCACCGGGAAGATCATCTAGGTCTTCCAAAATTCTTCATTGATTCTGTAGTGCTCCCATATTCTGGTAGCATTTCCTAGACTAGGCAAGTCGGGAACATTACAGTGGTATCAAAGATTTAGTCCTGCCATCCTAGGACTAAAGACAATGAGTGCATTCGAAGACCCAGAGGGCCATGAACACATAGGTGACGAATATGTCACTTACAATAGGCATCAGGAAAGAAGGCATAGGCATAATTTCCCCCCTTTTCCTCCTATATCATAGGAAGAGGAAGAGGCACACAGAGAAGCAGAGAGAAGGGAAGAGTGTGAGGCTAAGCGCAAGGCAGAGAGGATACTAGGAGACAAATATGAGTGACCAAAGGGTAGTAGCAAGGCCCCCATAGATTCAGAGGAATCTTTCATGCAAGTTATCAATGGTATGTTAGCTAGTCAATAGACCATGTCTCATTCCTTGGCACAAATGGTTGATATATTGGCTAGACTGGGCACCCCCGATACACAATTCTCGCATGCAGCACAGGGGAACTCAGAAGTAGGCAGTAGACCCCAGTCACCCTCTCGCACATACACCTCTACGAGTATGATTCCTAGACCCTTGTTTCCCTGTTTCCAGAGGGCACCCCTGGTAGCATCACTTCCACCAATAGCACAGAGGCCACACACTCATGTCGATGACATTGCAGAGTATAGGATGGAGTATGCAGCATTGGGTCATGAATTCCATTATGAAATGACCTTAGTCAAGTACTATGGACTCAGACTCAGGAACCGCCCCAGATATCACAGAGGGGAGGACCACAACAGTAGCAGGGGCATAACCTTGATTTCATCTAAAAAGTTTGGAAACTCACCATCCCTTCTTTTGACGGATCGTCCAAATACACCGCTAGAGCTTGGGTACATAAGATAGACACATATTACAAGCTCAACCAGATGACCGAGACAGAGGCCATCAATTTCAGGACCTTACACTTGGAGGGTGAGGCACACGAGTGGTGGTATCATGGACTAGTGACATTGGGTCATAGTTGCATCACCTCTTATAGGGAGTTTACAAATAGGCTCATGGACAGGTTTGATAGGAAGGATCTCAAGATACACTTTAGGGATCTAGCCCAGTTGAGACAAATTGGCATAGTAGAGGCATTCATCACGGAGTTTCGGCGGGTATCCATGGTAGTGACAGATATATCAAAGCCCAGGATGATCATTCTATTCACAGAATGACTCACAGAGCCTTTGAGAGGATGGGTGAAGGCATACAGGCCTCCCACTTTGCAGGATGCCATCCTTCGCACTCAAGATCTGGCAGACTTATTGCCAAAGACTAAAACTTTCTCCAAACCATTTGTGCCCCAGAGGGATCAAGACAGGAATCCATTCCAGAGAGAATGGAAGGGCAAGGAGAAGTTTGATGATGAGACTAGGTGAGATCTTATGAGGAAGAATCTTTGCTTTAGTTGTAGAGATCCTTGGGTCCCAGGCCACAGGTGCATGGACAAAGGAGAGATTCATTATATTGAGGTAGTATCAAACATCATGGACAGTGAGGAGGAGGAGCAGGACAGTGGATCCACTAGTTCAGAGGAGGAGTCAGCACCAACAGAGGAGTAGCCTCCCTATAGACCAACGAAACCAACAGGAGCCCATCCTCCAGTAGTCCTACAACTGCTAGAATAGGCTAACAAAAGGAAACTAGCAAAGGGAGGTGTCATAGCGACCCTTTCTGGTGTTCCCAAGTATGATACCCTCTGTATCAGAGGGATTATTTAGGGGCAACAGACAATCACCTTTATAGATGGTTGGTCCACCCACAACTTCATCGACGCTTCACTAGTATCGAGACGGGCACTTCAGATAGAGGAGTTTGAGGGGTTTGATGTTGCGGTAGCAAATGGCTACACAATGGAGTGTCTAGACAAAGTTCCAAACTTAGAGATGAAGTTAGGAAACTACACAATGAGAGACACATGTTATTTGGTTGACCTATCAGACACAGATGTGGTGTTAGGAGTTCAGTGGATGATTACCTTGGGAAAAATCACTATCAACTACCAAACCTTGGAAATGGGATTCAGAGATCAGGATGGGAAGAAGGTTGTTCTAAGAGGTATGTCGATAGGATCACCTAGGACAGTTTCATCCAAGAGGGTGGAAAGAATATTTATACATGGGGAGGTATCATATGGCACAAAATGCTTGATGACTACTCAAAAGGATTCAGAAGGTCGACAACAATACCATACAGAGATCAAGAATTTATTGGGATGACATCAGTAGGTCTTTGAGGCAATTCCACCAGGGAGACCACCTGACAGGGGGTTTGAGCACACCATTGAGTTAGAGGAAGGGGCCAAACCTATTATCACCTCCCCCCTATCGTCATCCTAGGAGGCTCAAGGATGATATAGAGAAGGCAATCAAGGAATTGTTGGGGATGGGACACATTAGACCGAGAAGCAACCCATTTGCTTCTTCAGTTGTCTTAGTTCTGAAGAAGGATGGAACCATGAGGATGTGCATTTATTACAAAACCTTGAACAAAAAAACCATCAAGAATCATTACCCTATCCCACGCATTGACAAGTTGATGGATGAACTACATGGGGCAGTTTTCTTCTCAAAAATTGATCCACGCTCTGGATATCATCAGATCAACATCTGAGAGCAGGACATAGAGAAGACGACATTTTGATGCCATTTTGGACACTTCAAGTTCCTAGTTATGCCATTTGGGATAACCAATGCACCCGCTACATTCCAGTCTTGCATGAACCATATATTCAGAGATCAGTTAAGGAAATCACTCTTGGTTTTATTCTATGACATCTTGATCTATAGTTGGTCATGGCAAGAGCATATGAGGCACCTAAATGAGGTATTGAGCATCATGGAGTCATAGTCATTATATGCCAAAGATTCCAAGTGAGAGTTCGGTATGATAGAGATGCTTTACTTAGGCCACATCATCAGTGCACAGGGGGTACAGTTGCACCAAGAGAATATCAAGGCCATTCTGGATTGGTCGACGCCCAAGAACGTGACAGAATTGAGGAGCTTCTTCGGGCTGTGCATCTATTATAGGAAATTCGTCCGAGGTTTTTCTCATCTTGGAGCACTGCTGAAAGATCTTACCAAGAATGGGGCCTTCATATGGACTGAGAAATCATAAGAATCCTTTGATCACATGAAGGAAGTCATGGGTACTTGTCCAGTGTTGGCACTACCAGACTTCACCTTGCTATTTGTACTAGAGTGTGATGCATCCGGCGAAGGGATCAGTGCAGTTTTGATGAATGGAGGACACCCTATTGTATTCGAGAGCCATAATCTTAGTCAACCTAAGAGTTTGTAATCCAATTATGACAAGGAAATGTTGGCAATCATGCATGCCTTGACCAAGTTCAGACAATATTTGGTGGGCAACAAATTTGTGGTCAAGATCAATCACAACAGTTTGAAGTATTTCCTTGAGCAGAAGGACCTCAGTGAGTGCCAAGAGAAATGGGTGATGAAGGTACAAGAATTTGACTTTGACATAGAGTATGTTAAGGGGAATAATAACATCATGGCTGATGCACTATCGAGGACACCCGCGACATGTTCTTTGATGGAGATTTCAACAGATTGAAAATCCCACTTGTTAGTGGAATATTCCAAGAACAAGTTCATTTGTGAGGTGATGGATGGGTATATATAGGATGACCGGTATAGGGTCATTGATGATGTCATATTTTACAAGGATAGAGTCTACTTGGTGCCAAATTTAGGGCTTAAGAAGAAGATCCTCACCGCAGTTCATGATTCACCTTTAGCAGGCCATCAACATTTTTTCAAAACCTATAGACAGATTAGAGAGAGGTTCTCATGGAAGGGCCTCAAACAAGATGTTATGAGACATGTCAGTGAGTGTGTGACTTTCCAGCAGAACAATTCAGAGAATGCTCTTCCAGCAGGGCTACTTCAACCACTCCCCATTCCAGAGCAGGAATGGGAGAGTATATCTATGGACTTCATCACAGGTATACCCAAGGCCCAAGGTAAGGACTGTATCTATGTAGTGGTTGACAGATTGACCAAGTTTTCTCAGTTCTATGCCATACCAACAGAGTACAGTGCAGTTCAGGTAGCTAAGCATTTCTTCAGTGAGGTCTTCAAACTTCATGGGATGCCAAAGAACATTGTTAGTGACAGGGACAATCGATTCATAGGGACATTTTGGAGAGAGTTGTTTCAATTGGTGGGGACAAATTTGACACCTAGCACTAGCTATCACCCTCAAACAGATGGGCAGACCAAGATTGTCAACAAGTGGGTTGAAGGGTATTTGAGGAACTATGTAGGAGGACAACAAAGAACATGGGTAAAGTGTTTACATTTAGGATAACATTGCTACAACACCACCTTCCACATGTCCATTGGTATGACACCCTTCTGAGCATTGTATGGATACGATGCTCCCACTTTGGTAGACTTGGTCTTCAGGGAGAGAAGAGCTCCCAAGGCCAAGGATTGGATCATAGAGAGTTAGGAGGTTCTAAAGTTGTTGAAAGAGAACCTGCAGACAATGCAAAACCAATAGAAGATAAGTGTGGACAGGCACAGGATAGAGCACAGCTTTGATGTTGGAGATTTGGTTTTCTTGAGACTCCAACCCTACAGAGATTCATCTCTAAAGAAGAGTGGGGCCGAGAAGCTCAATCCCATATTTTATGGTATTTACAGGATCATGCGTTGAGTAGGCAAGGTTTCTTACGAGCTAGAGCTTCCAGAGGGGAGAAATATTCATAACGTGTTCCATGTGTCTTGCCTAAAAAAGGCAATGGGACAATTCATTAGCACATCAGAGGAGATTCCCCCGTTGGATGAGGAGGGATAGTTGGAGTTAGTTCTGGAGGAGGTTTTGGATTTTTGGGAGCATAAACTAAAGAGCAGGGTCATTAGAGAGTGTTTGATTAGATGGAGAGGGCTTCCAGTAGAGGATGCTACTTGGGAGAGCGAGTAGGTATTGTGGCACCCTGGACTGGTATTGCTTGAGGACAAGCAATTTCAAGAAGGGAGGACTGTAATGTCCCTTTCCAAATAGGAGCTCTAGAGAGGAGGCTTAATGGTATAAAGTACCTCGTTAGAATATAGCCAGGGCCAAAGAGTGGTAAACAGGGTTACTAGAGGTCACTCCAGTCACAGGTGTTATATTTGGAAAGTGACATTGATATAAAAAGGGGAAAAAGTTCTTTTAAGTCATTATGAGCTAAAAATAGAAGTCAATAGTGAATTAGGGTTTCAACATTGATTTAGGGTTTTTTTTATTGGATAAATCCGTAAGTGTGGACACAAATTGATCTCCCTAAATCCACCTGGATCTAGAACAAAGCAGAATAGAATAATACTCTTTCCCTAGATTTTAACTATTGAATATACTAGAAGATACGATCAAAGAACATACCTTATGATCGCTTTCCTTGGTCTTTGTTGTTCCATGTTCACTCCAATGCTCTTGTGCCATCAAAACCACAACAATACAAACCAATCGAAGTGAAGACAACTCAACATATTCAACAATCAATCTAAGTATATGATCAAGGAATTATACAATAAAGTGAAAATAGCTTTATGGGAAAGAATCATATTACTGTGTCATATTAAATGTGAAAGAGAGATTACAACCATGGCCTTGATGTCGTAAGGTCCCTTCCAATTGTCCTTCATTCCCCAC
>JASDQU010587394.1:28606-38806 GCA_032191745.1 Picea mariana | reverse complement strand
ATAGAAAGAAGAGTTGCACTACTACCTATATTCCTATAATTCTAAATTGTTGGAAGAGATAGCTTGTAATGAGATGAATCCTATAGTTGATGAGTAATAGTGGATGAAGGAGTTGATGTCTACAAAAGTGTAGTGGTTAGGTGTCATTTCTTGTGAATCCCACATGTTGTTAGAAGAGGACTATTGAAAGAGTGATCAAGTAGAGTTGTTGTAGATATAATTCTTGTAGCCACTGGGAACACGAGGGGAATTAGGGCATGGGGTATAATAGATGATATGTGCATAGGTGTTGGTGGGTGTGTGGCAGAGAAAAATAAAGGTTGAGTTAAGATGGGTTGGGGAGGCTAGGGATTTAGAATGCAAGTAGTAAAGTGAGAGCACACTAGGGTARAAGGATGGGAATATACCACCTGGAGATTCTAGATTAGGGAAACTACAACTAGATGAAATGGTTGGATGTGAAGTACAATTGAGAGAAAGTCATTTGTGCAATATGACTTCTWGGGTCACAATWTTATGGGGAAGARGTATTGTAGYAGAGGTGARTTTATAGGTTTTKTCRTCTTAAAGAGTTGATAGGTATTGTAGTGGGCACCATATRAAGTGTTTCATTGTTGTTGATATGGTATGCCCAAAAGTAATCAGAGTAGTCAAGGGGAGAGACATTGAATTCAACAGTTTCTAAGAAGGGCCTTGTGGCAAAGGTAACTACACAACGYTTATTAATCATAAGACAAGGATYGCTCAATTGTACCCAACCCAACTAATAAGGAGAGGGGTGAGGGGTGGTGGGAAACTAAAKATGAGCTACAAATTTATGGGAAATGAGATTCTTTTGGCTACTATTATCAAAGATTATGGTGGTGAGTTGGYCTTTGATTTGAAMATATTGTAAAAAGAACTCARTAKACCTAGAGAGGGGGAAGAAAGTTCATTGGTAATTAAGAGTAGTGAGAGATTTRTTGCAATAGGGTTTGTAAGGGAGAGTATTTCAGGTTGGGGAGAAGGGTCAAGAGATTGGTGTGCCTCGAGATAATCAAGGGCTTTCTAATGTCTATATAAGGATTTTCATGTGGATTCCTAATGTAAGAATTTGCACTTTGCAACAACATGGTTTGAAGTCTTATGATAGTTTCCCCAATGTGAGGGACAAGAGGAAGATGGATCTATATTATTGGGGTTAGTAGGGTGTGTTGTGTAAGGGGAATGATGATTTGGAGAAAGGTTAAGGTTAGGGTTAGGATTATGGGAGGGAAGTAAGCAAGGGAACTTGTCTAATTTGTGTTCCACGATGAGGGCACGGATAAGGGTTTGTCTAAGGTGGTGCTCTCAAATAGTGCTACTTCATTATGAAAAACTACCAGCAAACCATAATTAAATTTAATGACAAGTACCTCTTCAAAGTCCTTAATCTATAGTTGAAGTCTAAGCTTGGAAAAGAGCTTGATGTACTATTGTACACTCTAACTTGGAATTCGGTGCAAATACAACCACCTACACATTAATTTTAACAAATAACATAAAGGATAAAAACACCTTCTCAAGTATTGACATAAATAATCCCAATTGGTAATGCGTCCTTAAGTGTCACTAGTGGGTTATTCCTTGTTGAATTCGATGTAGATTTCTAAAGAGGAAGAGTGAGATTGCCACTAGGCTTGGGTAGGTCCTTCTAAGTAGCTTCTAGCAAGGAGCAAGCATTGTTTTGCATTCATATCCAAGTAGGTTTGCATATCCAAGCATTCACATGTGGTTAGATTGCATATCCAATAGTCCAAAACATCTCCATGTATTTGTCCAACATATTTGGGCAAGGAAATAATTTATAGTCTCCATTTGAAAAATGGGAGGGGAAGCCCTAGGTTGTGGACACAATGCTTCTATGATGACATTGGCCAATTCCTAGACTATTGTTATAGTGTCAATTTCCACCATTGAAGCATTGATGATCTTATTGACCTAATACCTATCCTACTTATAGACAACTCTTCCCCATACCTCATTGAGATCTTCTAAAAAATACTTTTTTGGAACTTGTACGTGCCCTAGCAGTTATGCAACACGTGTATACATGGGTTGCTCTAAGGAAATTCACATACATGTTAATGAATGCTTAAAAAAATATATTTTTTCCTAATTAAATGTTGAGTTACAGGTTTGGTTAGTTGCCTAACTCCTTTTACCCATACTCAACCATCTCTAACCAACTAAAGAAACTAAAATAGAGCATTTGGTCCAAGGAGAAAGGTAATGATTGATTGCGTACCAAACCAAATATCCATTTGGCTACACCCGCCATGTCTGTAACCCCATATACCTCCCTATTTATACTAGTTATTGACCTAGGAACAATTGTCTCCAACCTTCTATGATCACCTTTCTATCTGACTAGGAGTCTCCCTTACATTCTCCTCGAGTCTGTTAGTGGATCAAAGGTCAAGACCAACCTTTATAGTAGGATCTTGGGTGGAGGGACCCAAAGTCTCTTTCGATAGGGCATCGTTGCACATGACAGTTATACAACATAACTACCAAAACTTTTGAATACTTATGAGAAACTCATTCCTTTGAAAAGCATTGTGTTTGTAATGTTTAATTTTCAATCATTTCATATATGTTGTGTAGAACACTAGTTTCTTTGATTATTTCTTTACATTTAATTGGACTAACATGTAGTTATTAATATAACTACCTCTTTGCATATGCTTGTATGCTTGAAGTTCTCGCAGTTTGTAGGGAAACTATCGGAAAAGAGCGAGGAGATTCCAACATTCGAGAACAACATTGAACATAGAATTGTCGATGAGTTTATCCTCCTTCTCCTCAAGATAGTAAGTTATTTCAATTGAATCATTTATAATATCTTTGATGCTTGTTCTCTTTCAAACTTGTTTTTTTACGGTTATAGATTTGCTACAGTAAGCCCACTATTGTAGGGGAATTTTCCCCGAAAGCATAACTGGTGACCATACTGGGGAGTTTATCTCCTTTGTGGGTTAGTATAGGGTTCTTGCATACCTTTTCTTTGGTTTTGTTGATTGCTTCTTGATTTTACTATTGAGTTCAATCTTTTAGAAGCCTAGGCTTTTATTTCCAGTCCTTGAGTCCAATCATTTTCTTGTTTTTTCTTGAAATTCTGGATGTTGTATGCATCGTTCTTCAATGACAATAGCGTACATACATGGGTTGTAAAAGGGACAGGTGTGTTTTTCTTTTTGTTGCATTGTTTTGCTTCATATTTGAAAAAGAAAAATATATTAGCATGGGATTTTTTTTTCTTCTCATCTTGAAAGAATTTCAAAGAAAAAAGAACAAAGAAACCCCTTTTTTCTTTTTCTTTTGTTTCTTTCAAAAGTTGCAATGTGCACTTTGCATCAAAAAGGGAAAAGTTTGCATTTCAAGGTTTGAAAGATTGTTTATGCATTTTTCTTTTTGAACTCTTTTTCATTGAAGAATTAGAGTAAATTTTCTTTGCCAGTGTTCTTATAAGTTTATTTTTTGCAAGAGTCTTAAACAACATCAATTTCACTTATGTATCCTTTGAGTGAAGAACAACCGCTAAAATGAATGCTAAATTTAAAATTTACTAGACTTTGTTTCTAGGGTTCATTAACAATTTTAGGGTTAGGGCATTGGATTAGGCTTGGAGAGATAACTCTCCAAGGATGGTAAAAAACATAGGAGTCTGAGATATGGAGAATCAAATCCAACTGTCGTATAGGTATAGTCTTGAGCCTCCTCTAATACAAGAGTTAAACACGAGGTCGCGTAAGGAAGAGCCAATGAGATATCCCCTCCAAAGCTTGGATGAAAATAGTAGATAGATCATATTTTGGGGGTTTTGCTAGTGCCCATACCTCCTTGAGAGGGGGCCCTTTCAAATCTTTGAGCTTTGTTACCCTGCCCATATGTTTGATCCTAAGTGTCGAATATACCCCTTGGACGTTGACTGCGAGTTGGTATATGTAGTTTCTTTTCCTAGGTTTCTCAGAAGTGATTGTAGAGGGTTTCCCGTGGTACCTAAGGCAGACGTCGCATCATGCTATCAATACACCTGGAAGGTGTCTCACAAAATGAGGGTACTTGCACCGAGTAGGTATGATAATCGGAGGTCAGGGTAACTACTTGTCACTCCTTCATTCATCAGTCTCAAGACTTGATCAAACCGTGTCGATTTCTGAAAGGTCCCTTTCCACTTTTTCATTGCTTTGGAGTCAAGACCTTATCCACCTCGCCTAAAGTTTTTAATAAGTTATTTGTTTGCGATGTTTCTCTTAGGAAGTTTTAGCGGAGTGTTACTTTGTATAGTTGGTCTTAGGTTGTGTCTATATCACCTCTTTTTGATCATTGATTCAAGGTGATCGACCAATCGCTCTGTTGATTGGGAAGGACCCATGGTATTTCTCTTGAAAGAATGGAGCCGCCTCCTAGAATGCATGGGTTCTTATACCACTAGTTCGTCAGAGTCAGTGTTTGAGAATTTGTTGGACATGAACAGTCCCACAAGGGATGAACTTGTGCATAAGAACGTTGTGGATAAATTTCACCCCTACCCAAGGGGATTCTTGTGCTTTTCCTTTCTTTGGAAACTTTGGTTCCCCCTTGATGGCCACTTGAACATTCCTGGGTTGAATGTAGTACTATCGGTTTGGTTGTGGACCACCATGAATGTTCCAAATGATCTTGATGCTTCTCAGATAATAACCTTATGTCACGAGCATCGAATGGATGTTGATCCTTTACCCTCTTCATCTATGAAGTCTACTCCTCCTCCTTCTCTCTCTTATGGTGAAAGTCTAGATACTATTAACCAGAAGTCTAAAAAGAATAGGAAGAGGAAGAGTAAGAAAAAGAAGCCACCAACCTATACTAGTCATGTTGGAGATCTGACACCAGCCTCTACTAGTCATGCTAGAGGCAAGAAAATGGCCTCTGTGACTCATGTTGGGAGCATAAGTCCAGTCACTGCTAGTCATACTGACATAATGTCAACAACCTCTGTGAGTCATGTTGAAGAAAATAAACTAGCCTCTGTGAGTCATGTTGGGAGCGCAAATCCAACCGTCATTGTGAATCATACCATCATTAAGTCACCAACCTTTGTGAGTCATGTTGGAGACCTATACCCAACCTCTATGAGTCACGTCGAAGACAAGAAACCAACCTATACAAGGCATAATGAGGGCATGAGTCTAGTCATTACTAGCCATAATGGAAAAATGTCACCAACCTCTGTAAGTCATGTTGGAGACATGTCACCAACCACTGCAAGTCATGTTGGGGGCATCAATACTATTGAGAATCCTAGACGAATAGGATGTAATCCCAAATTCCCTTGTAATTTTTCAAGGGAGATCATCTTACTCATATGAGCCCTACTATTCCAAAGGTACTAAGATTGTGGTCCTTTTCTGATGGCCCTTCTATTTCTGAGTCATCTTCAGTTTCCCAACAAAATATTCAACCAATGGTTGATGAAGTGGTCGTGTCGATGCAACGTTTGGCTGATCCCACTCTTCTTTTGGGGGGTGATGCATCTTTTGACCATGTTGTCTCACAGACTATTCAACCATTGGTTGAGGAAGTGGTCATGTCGATGCAATATTTGGTCTATCCCACTCTTCTCTTAGAGAGTGATGAGTCTAAGGAAGTGATATCGTCGATGCAATATTCAGTCGATCCCAATCTTCTTTTGGGGAGTGATGCGTCTTTCGACTATGTATTTATAATTTCTAGTTTAGTACCTTCCGAACAAGGGGGAATTCCACTCTTTTCAAGTATGCTCCCTCCAAGTTCTAGGTTGGTTTCCTTTTATTGGAATGATCTTGTTGAGCCTCACCTTCCTTCTTCCGCACCTTTCCAGATAATGGTCATGTAGGATCCTCCGCAACTATTTTATCCTCCTCGACTTGGCAAGCTTTGGGTTCACCCAAGCTTGTGTCAGCTACCAATGAGTTGTTGGATTTCAACAGAAGACCTAGTGAATGTTTGGGGATTCTTCCTTAGTTTCCTATCATGTTATGTGGGAAGACTATCCTAGTCGATATTTTAGTGGTGCTAGGCCCTTTAGACTTCAATATGCTTCTTGGGTGTGATTATGGTTATGCTATGAATTTTGTGGTGTCTACATTCTTTCATGTGATGCATTTCCCTCACAATGGAAGCATTGTCACTATTGATCAAATTTCATCTGAAAATCACCATCCTACTTCAAATTTAGCTCAGGTTTCTCCTTTGTATGTTCCTAGTGTTCGAGTAGATTCTTCCCCACCACGGGTGAATTATGCGGCGTCTTATCCTCAATGTTCAATTGCTTCTGAGAAGGATCATTTACAATCATGTTGGCCTTCTCAAGACAAGGTCTCGATGATTAATCAAGTGGTGTATCCAATGGGGGCATGTGAGCCTTTACTTTCCCATTTTATCCCGAGAAATCCAATGTTTCCTCTTGAATCTAATTTTACTATTTGTGAGACCTCGATCCCTGGTATTGTTGAGTCTTCGAGTCCCAATTTACATGGTTTTTTGGATGTTGAGTTTCCTTCTGATGAGGCTATCCTTGAAGCTACAATTATGGATTTTTGACCTATTCTTTAACTGGAAGATTTACAATTTGGTTACCGAAGAACCCTTGGCCGGATCCTAGTAATGAGTTCTACATGAAGAAGTATTATGCATAAGCCATAAGGTTGTGTGGTTCTTTGTACATATTGTACTTTTAGGGTTTCTTGTTTTTAAGTTTTGTATTCCATGGCATTTGTTATTATCATAGGTTTCTATATTGGACTTATTAACTTCTGGATGAGTGTTGTTGGTCTTATATACAAGACTTTGGAGGTGTTTTATTTGGTGTCTTTTTACCATGTCGATCCATTTTGACAAGTAATGATCTCGAAACTAGAATATAGGTTATATTTCCCCCTTCATGCATTTTTGCATTATCCATTACCTGTTTCATTTTCCCTTAGGATTGACCCCACTGAGTTACCACATGGAACCTTATTTATTGTTTAGAAGTGTTTTAATTCATGTGGTAGAGTCTATCGTTCATGGGAGCCCTAGTTAGAACCTTGTTTGCAGTTTGGCGCCCATACTGAAGTACTTTCATAGGCTCAAGAGCCCTATTTAGTTCTGCCATGACTTTGTGTTGAATCCTCATAACTTCTTCTCTTTCGTATTCTGGCTATTTACTCGCGAGGCTCCCATACTTCTGTGTTCAAGTTGTAACTGCATTGCATACTTACTGCTCACACTTTTGAGCCTATTGTCGACTCCAACTTGTTGTCATTCATCCTCTTATGCATTCTTGTTAGTTTATAGCTTTGCAATTTTTTATTTTGTGACTTGACACCTATATCCCTGGAGGAAAAATTCCCCCAAGTATCCATATCCTTCATGTGTTTCCTTGCATTGAGCATAAGTATGTTTTGTGCATTTGGAACTAGTTTTCTTGTTTGCAAAAAATGTTTCCTCCACTTTATTATATAATTCTTTTACTCTTTTTCAAGATTTCATAATATGAAAAAGACAAAAAATAAAATAATAAAAAAGAGAGCATGGGAATGAGTCTTCTTTACCATTATTGGCAGCAGTCGAGTTGCCTATGAACAAAGCACAAAGTTTTGAGTCTTGTCTCAACAATTTGGGTTAGTATGACTTTAGGAAACTGAACCAATTACACATAGTTTTTACACCTTCGCCTGGTTATTATTCTAATCACTATGGAGATTATTTCGTTGCCTCCTACATCATTTACTTATGTCAATGTTCATTTTTAGTCGATGTTGCGTAAGTCACATATTGTGTTATGTTCTTGTTCAGAGGAAGTTTCAACCTATGTCGGCTATTTTACAAAATTCTTAGCTTTGCAAGTCGGCCTTCCTGTATGTCAATTACTTCTCATAATCAAAAATATATTTGTCCTATACTCGTGCTGGTATGGAGGGTCCCCATTGACTTCATGTTGATGAGTTAATCTCTTATCGACTACGACACATTGCTCTGAGAGTTTGACCGAGATTTGCACCCTGACCCTATTTACATCATTGATATGTGTCCTTTTTCTCAAAATATGTCATTCCATCATTGGTTTTTGATTGAGTGGTTTACCTTGTGTTCAACAATAAGAGCATTATTCGCACATTGATATTCGTGTAGTACCTTGGATTCCATTTGTCCCCATTGGTGGTTTCCTCGGCTTTGTCGACAGTCTTCATTATTGGTTGTTATTCAAAGGGTCTCTTTCATGAGCTGTTTACATCTTATGCATGTGGGAAACATACTTTTTGGTGTTTCTTTCAATCTTTCATCTGATTCCTTCCAAATATTTGGCTTTCTGTTACTCCCTGTGCTGGTTGATGGGGGATGTCTTAATTCCCTCCTTCCAGCAGATCTCTTCCTATTGACTTCAGTGCATATTTCTATGGGACATGGATCTAGAGTCATTATTACTACCTTGGGGTTTGTAGTCACCAGTGGCATGTTCCCTTGCTATTGAAAATGGGAATACATCAATGTGCCCTAATCTATAGATTCTACTAGGTGTTCAACATCAAATCCTCTATTCACACTTGTTAGATTGTACTATGTACCTTGATTCCCATTATCATTATCAGTGGGTTGTATCGCATTTGTTAACGGTATACATCAATGACTGGCAATCAAACGATGTCTCATTGTGTTCAACTTCAACACATTTATTCACATAGTGTAGATTTGTACCACGATGATTACTTTGAAGACCTCGAGAATGTAGTGGCATCCCCTCTTTTATGTTGTTTCTTGAGCTGCGATTCTATAGTACCATTCCTTACATTAGTACTTGTGAAGGATCAGTTATCCAGTCCTTGCCTCTATATATCCTTCACTGATTCTGAGACATAGATCCACTGTGAATCTCTTTCGTGGCTATGATCTATTTTTGACATGAATCCACCATGTATCTATTTCATGGCCATGATCACTTCTTTCTATATATGCATTCTTCATGGATCCGCAATGTACTTCATTTGTGACCATGCTTATAATCACACCTGAGCATGGGTCTGTCTGCCTTGGGAATTGAGTTTTCTAACTTGTTTTTGTTGTTGGTTGTTGTCCTTAGATTGGATTCTAATGACCTTCACCCTGGATTATTTCTCTTTGAATACTTATAATGTATTTTTTCCATCAATTGATATTCTGACCTCACACATTATGGGGCATCTATTATATCCCCAATTTCCATCATTGAAGCATTGATGCTCTTATTGGCCTAGTCCCTATCCTATTTCCAGACAACTCTTCCCCATATCTCATTAAGATCTTCTAAAAAACACTTTTTTGGAACTTGTACGTGCATTGGTAGTTATGCAATAGGCGTATATGTGGGTTTCTCCTAGGAAAGTCACGTACATGTTAATAAATGCTTAAAAAATATTTTTTCCTAATTAAATGTTGAGTTACAAGTTTGGTTAGTTTCCTAACTCCTTTTACCTATACGCAATTTTCTCTAACCAATTAGAGACGAATTAAATAGAGAATTTGGTCCAAGGAGAAAAGTAATGATTCATTGCATACCAAAGAAAATATCCATTTGGCTACACCCACCATATTTGTAAGCCCGTATACCTCCTTATTTCTGCCGGTTACTGACTTGGAAACCCTTGTTTCCATCCTTCTTTGATCACCTTCCTATTTGACTAGGAGTCTACCTTACATTCTCCATGAGTCTGTTGGTGGATCAAAGGTCAAGACCAGCCTTTATAGCACGATCTTGGGTGGAGGGACCCGAAGTTTCTTTCGATAGGGAAAGGCTGCACAAGATAGGTAGACAGTGTAACTACCAAAACTGTTGAATAATTATTAGAAACTCATTCCTTCGAAAAACATTGTGTTTGTAATGTTTAATTTGCAATCATTTCATATCTACTGTGTAGAACAATAGTTTCTTTGATTATTCCTTTACATTTAATTGGACTAATGACTAGTTATTAGTATAACTACCTCTCTGCATAGGATTGTATGCTTGAATTTCTTGCAGGTTGCAGGGGAAACTATAAAAAAAGAGTGAGGAGATTCCAAAATTCGGGAACGACATCAAACACAAGATTGTGTGTGAGTTTATCCTTATTCTCCTCAAGATAGTTAGTTATTTAAATTGAATCAATTATAATATCGTTGTTGTGTGTTCTCTTTATAATTTTCTTTCTTTACAGTCAT
>JASDQU010587392.1:10306-30998 GCA_032191745.1 Picea mariana | reverse complement strand
GAGTATGTGTACAAGTCTGTTATACACTGGTGGATCTTGTTGTTCTTCGGTGCTCCAAGATCAACAGTTACAGGTTATGTTTTGTGTATGTGTGGTGAGTTTAAAGTTTTTATATAAGTGTTTATGTAAAAATAAGAACTTGTATCTTGATGCAAGCTGGTAGCCCCAGTTTCAAATACAATGTTTTTATTGGAAGTCACCTTGTGTAAAGGAATGTTGAAGACATTCAGTATCCAAACTGTTCTTCTATACACTGAAGGATAGCCGAAAGCAAAAATCCGATAGATGAAGGCAAGTTCATAGAATGCATCAATAATTGTCAATTTTTATCACGGAAGCCCCGATGAGCCAAGTTGTCAAATTGTCCAGTATACAAGTGCAAGAAAGATGGTTAGAGGTGTTTTGACTTTAAGTGTGTCAGTGGATAGCTCGAAGAAGAGGAAGAACAAAGAGAGCCGTGCGATTGCAGAGTGAGTTTCAGTGCTGAGGAAGACCAGATCAGACAGATAGATGAAAGTTCTAGTGTTGTAATCTTTTGTGTTGTATTGTAATTTGTAAAGTAAGCATTAAGGGAGAGTGTTAGAATAAAGCTTACTTTAGTAAGAGATAACTATGACTGTTGTAACTGTGAGTTTCAACCATGACTGTTGTAACTGTGAATTTCTAGATTTACTATTTTTAGTTAATCAGATCTTGAGTCAGTGATCTGCATGCTATATATGTAACCTCCATTTGTTTGTTAAGTAATGAATATAAACTATTCTTTGTGTGTAAATCTTGTACAATGGCTGCTCTCTCGATTTTTAAGTATTTTTTCCGTGTAACACAGGATGAGCAAGCTGGCGATAGAGAATCGGCCTAAAGATCACATTTTCAAGACGAGAGACAAAAGAATCATGGTAATTTTTCATTTTCGGCACGCTCGAGGCCAGAAAAAGATGTTGATGTCTCAATATTCATGCAAAGTATTTAGAATTTTGGGAAAATTTAATGTCTGCTGCTGAATCCCGTGGTCCTTCATTATGTTATGTGTATTTCGTTAATGTCTTTAATCTTTTCATACATCGAATGATGTAGGGGAGCAGCTCGAAGGAGTATTCTTTTCATGAAAGTTGTCCACTTTCTGGAAGCTGGAAGGAATCTTCTTCGTGAAAGTTGTTAGCAGAAAATATAAGAATATGCAAATGCAAGTAACATCTCAAAACCAACAACTCTAACCTATACATAAGCCTTTCTGAACATGCTATTGAAGGGAATGAACTTTTGTCTCTTCATGAACATCTGGAACCTGTTTCTGTTTTGATTGGTGATGTAAATCCAAATTTAAAAAATGACAGAATGCAGTTGAAAACAACATGTTGGATAAATTATGTTGTCGGGCACTCGATTAAAATTTCTAACGGGAAATTATTAAGTAGTAGTAGTATGAATCTGATCATCCGAATGTACTGTAATTCATACTTACAATTCAGTTATTCTTATTGGACAAACAACCCAATATTATGGCCGTAGAAGTTTCAAAAGCGTGAAATATGGAAATAAAGTTTTTAAAAACTCGTGGAAGGGTGGAAAACTCACGGAGGCTCAGAGTGCCTCATTGAGAAAAGTCGAGATTATGTTGGTTTTGTTGTGGAGTACATATGGAGTGGACTGGAGAATTGATCTTAAAGTAAATATGGAGTGGAGATCTGAATTTCAGATTGGAAATGCGACGAAAACTCGAATTTGACTCTTATAATGCATCTGGATAATATATATATATCCACACAGTTAACGAACTCATGGAATGATCACACTGGTTCCAGGAACAAGGCGACAAGGGTTTCATCGCAATAACTTGATAGGATTTAGATCTATAATATCTCAACAAAGCCGTGAAGGTAATTCCTGAATGAAGCTGAAATGTGAAACACATCGCTTTCTTGTGACGCAACCAGAATCGGGACATGTTCATATGTGGCTGACGTGGTTGGGTGTCGAGTGATTGTGTTTCCCTATTTTAATTTCAAAACAGAGTATTGTGTCCAACTACAAGACCAAGTCGGTCGCTTGCTTGCAAGACTCAAATTTAGAACATAAAAAAACTAAAATGGAATTTGGCGTTGTCGTTATAAGAAGGAAGAGTGCTCTTCATTTTTCCTAAAACTCCATCTATCATCTAATGATCAGAGGTAGCATCTAATCGAAATGAAGAACAATATTCAGTCAGTTGTCGTAGTTAGCTGTAGTCATGAAATCCTTCCTGGCATTAGCGCTTGCAATATTAGTGGCGTATAATATTTCTATTGTGCGTGCAGGTGATGTATGATGTAGATCCTTTGCAAGACTTTTACGTCGCTAATACGACGAGTTAGTTATGTAATATGTAGCGATGCGTTTGCTAATTAGAGTTTCATGCTTTGGCTATGTGATGTGAATAATATATTATATATATATTTATATTTATATTTATATTTATATTAATGTGAACGGGTTCTCGTGTAAGGATGCGAGCATGATTACATTGAAGGAATTCATGTTCAAGGGCATAAATATGGCAAGGGATACTAGTAAAATGTTGGGATCCAACCTAACTCAAGCCAATGCAATCGACGCCATAATCTATAAGAATTTATTAAATATAAATAGTATTTTTGTCATTTAAACATAGGACAAAACAACTATGAATATTAGAAAGACACTAGGAGGCTCTATGTGATTCATCCCCAACAGAAATAGATTCCTTTCACAAGTGGCTTTGATCGACATGTAGAGGTAGGCCGGGCTTCTGGATGAGAAATTCCAAACATGTGCTCCTTGAGAAAACTTGAGAGATCCAGGGGAGAAATAAAGATGGTCTTGGATGGATTATCATCTTGCTCTCTGCGAACGCTCAAATCAATCCACTTTTTGGCCTTCGATGACTTATTATGGGATAATTTAGGTGGTTATGTTGTTTAAAATCAGTGAAATTTTTGTTTTTAGAAAATTTAAAATAAAAAAGTCATAAATTTTACATAGAATTTTATGTTTATATTAAAAAAAAAATGAAAATATAATAATTCTCTCTTTGAAAATATAAAAAAAATGAAACCATACCATTTTCGAAGTTCCAAGTAGAAACTCTATGTCGTGATTAAGGATTACTCCCCAATGAAAACATGGTTCTCAATCTTCAAGGGAAACTCTCATCTTCAATGTGTGTCCTTAGTCCATTCTCAAAGTAGCACTTTCATTCATCTTTTGGTGGGTCCTCCCAAAGTGTCTTTTTTCATTCGTCTTTTGAACGTAGGGCATCCGGGCAGGCCAAAGAAGTCCATAGAGTTTACTTCAATGCATGAGGGAAAAATTTAGACTAAAGGTCAATTGACGGAAGACCCTCTGCCCACAGAAAAGATAGAAAGCACCATATTTTACCGCCATTTGGGATGAAGGTCAGTTGCACGAAACCCCTCTACACAGAGAAAAGCTGGCAAGCACCATATTTTACCGTCATTTTTAAGCATTTGTGAAACACATGCTTGTGATCAATCCTGCACAAATGAGAAGAATTTCCCTATGTGTAAATTCAATGATGTTTCCTTATTATGGAGAATTTAAGTGACCTAGGAAATTGTTATTATGGTGAGGTAAAGAGCTTGATATTTATTTTTTATTTTTCCAAATTTAATAATAGCTTGGGCTTTATAAAAAGAGGAACGGTGAAATGGGTATGAAAGTGAAGAGGAATGGCATCGAACCACTAAGAAAATATTCCTACAAGGATTTGATGGTTCGATGGATAGTAGAGAAATGGGGTCGAAGTCTCATTCTTTCAGCTTTTTCATGGACTATATTAGTCGTTTCTTTGCTTTCGACTAATGGGGCTTTAGTACTGGTGTTTGGATGCTCAATGATCACAGGTTTGATTTTTGATCTAGATTAGAATTGTTGGGCCGATTTTGGTACATTTTCGATCATTTTAAGTTTGCTTTTTGGGGAATTATGCACGATAGCATAATTTAGGAAAAATAAATAATAAAGATATTACAAGACATGGGAAAAATATTGGAGTACATGTTTTTGGACAAGCGTAACCAACAAGGAGTAACACATCAGCGAAGGCGATAGGAAATCAACAGATCATCGTACGTGATAGGAAACGATGGAAAGTTTGCACAAACGATATCATTAATATTCTCTCTCCACTTCGACGATTCTTAGCGCACTGTATTTTCTAGAGGGTTTTCTAAGCGATCTACGAACCTACGGATTTATCGTTTTATAGCTATGGCTATGAGAGAATAATTGTATTTGAACACTAACGTAACCGAACAAATTAAGCCACATAACCTTTCAACAAACAAAAAACGATTGAAAGAGGTTTCAATAGAGTTGGTCGTGAGGGTACTTGTTGGGTGTTCGACGATCATGTTGGCTTCTGCTAGCTCGTATTGCACAATACAATATTATTAATGTATGGTTCTGCCAACCCATAAAATCAAAGTAAAAAATTCATAAAATAAGAAATAAGAAGTTCATAAACAATTTTCAGATAGAGGGCGTAGTGGGTTCAATCCTTAGCGATTTTTATGGATGAAAAACCAGTGGCATTCCCGAGAGTGCTTCTATCTCAAATAAAGTGGATAGGTTCAATCTTTGAACATGATTTTCTGGCATATCTCAAATACAGTGGATGATAGTTTTTCCTGGGAAATGATAGAGGCCAAACACATGCTATTCTCTCTGCTTTGGTGGCCATAATTTTTCCACGTCAACAAATAATTATGTAATGGATAAAACTTAAACGTAAACACGTTACTAAATGCATGAACCATGATTTCCATATGGACCCCTTCATAACTACGTGTGAGAGGCCCCATTCATTGAACTATGTGGTATATACTTCATTCATCGAACTATGTGTGAGTGTCTTCCATTAATGTTTTATTCCAACACCTTTTTTCATTTCTCAGGTCGTCAATAAAATATGAACGAATTTAGCTCTCCTTTGAGACTCGTTAAAAAGAATGCCGAGAATGACTTTGAGAGTGCGGACACAGATCCAGAATACTGGGTTTCTGGTGAATGTTTCCTTAGTTTTTTTTTTTGAGAAATAAAATGTAGTCAATGGGGTTTAGGGATAATTTTTAAGGGATGTTGATGCAGATGCAGGAATTCTTATGTCACCACTAGTTAGAAATTATGACATCCTATTCCAATTCCGGGATCTTTCCAACCATAGCAAATTACCCCAAAAAAGATGAAAAGGTTCGCATCCATTGGATCATTCATTTTGATTCAATCATCCATGGCATTTGCATGAGTGCATTTCTGTTGTTTGCAGGGAAGTTTGATAATTTTCTCCTGCATAGCACCTTATATGGTAAATGACATGCCTGGATTTTGGAAAATTGCATCACTTGTTGCATTCTGGGCTTTAGGTTGTTTTGTTTTTAATATTGTTTCACTGGTGGGTAAATTTGTTTTGATGGAAATGATAGTTCTTCATCATATGCAGATTTTAGAGTTTCAAGAGTTTCGTCAATGGAGAAACTCTGACCTTGAGATTTTGTCATTTTTCTAAATCTATCTAAAAACTTCAAATTTCCCAAAATAAACAAAAATCAAAACTCTACCTGTAATGTTTCCCCAAATTCCAGCACAAAGCGTCTCTTATAAATGACCTCGAAGTTTTGGGGGTCAAATACAAACACCAAAAAACTGACAACACTCAATTCTATATTTAGGATTCCATTAATGTAAACAATCAAAGACGTTATTTAATATTTGTAAGTTTTGGGCATCATAACCATGAAATTACATAATAGCTTCAATGATGCTATAATTACATAATAGCTTCAATGATGAAAAAAATCAATTACTAGTAGTCCCTACCAGCCCAAAGGGACTAATAAGGTTTATTAGTTCCATCATTTATTTTCTTTACTAATATCCAAGTACCTTGTCTTCACATTAATAAAAGCTAAAGGAGGACTAGTGGCCACGCAGTTTACGTTCAGTTTATAAAGGAAAAATATTTTAAGATAGTTATGATGAAATATTGGATATTATCACTTTAGATAATTTTTATAAAATAATCCATGGCATCTGGAATCGAGAGAAAAAATTGATTCAAAGGAAAGAGCCCAGCAAAACCGCATATTGCACATGAGATAACAAACAAAGGTTCATGGAAGGCATGATCCTTTATAATAGCGTAGGTTTGAAAGTACCATTGCAAATAGTCCTCCAGGATTGACCCCCTAAATATGTAGGCTATAATGCTAGCAAATGGTCCTCCAAGCCATTATCTACAAGACTTGCATGGAAGCATGCAGATAAACCCCAAACCAAATTTACATGTTTTGGTCTCTACTCCAACATTTCCGATCTTTTACCTATGCTCCAACACGTGAAGGTAGATTGTGGTTTATTCCCATATTTGAGTGTTTGGGATTCATATTGAAAAAAAAGGTAGAAATATGTTTTATAACGCATGATGTTTGTACCTGTTTGCATTGTTGTGAACACACCATGATTCACTCTCCACATCAATTTAAAATGAAATATATTCATGTTCAAAGTTACATGGTTTGGTTTGTGCTTCAATATCTTTGATATTTTGCTTGCTTTTACCTCTCCTCCAACATGTGAATGTAGATTGTAGTTTATTTCCGAATTTGAGTTTTTTTTATTCATTGAAAGAAAAAGGTAGAAATGTGTTTTGTCCTTATGACACATGATCTTTGTACATGTTTGGATTGTGGTGGACACCTTATGATTCACTCCCTACACCAATTTCAAATGAACATATTCATGTGACAACCTTCTTGTATATGTTAGCTTTTCTGATGGTGATGTTGGAGTATTTGATTGAAAAAACTTAAGGTCACATTGTTGCATTGCACCTTCCATATATATATGAGAAATTTTTTAATGCATTTGTGTTGGTTTATATGCATAGTGGTAATGTCTATCTGCAAGTGATTGTTGCACATCTATTAGATCCTAAGTTTGTTGTTGGGTTGGTTGATGGAGGAATTCAACTGATTGTTGTACATCCATTAGATCCTAAGTTTGTTGTTGGGTTGGTTGATGGAGAAATTCAAGTGATTGAACCTCCAAAATCATAGATGAATGGACCTTAAGTCATATGGATAATTGAATTGTCAATTCAAATCCCATTGCAAGGAATCAAGGTTCATAATTACATTCAAAGTAATAATAGAAGATCATTTTTAAAAAAATAAATAAAGAAAAAACAAAATAACTTGTGCTACCTTGTTTATGATTTATTTGTTCACATGTCTACCATCAATAATGGTATCCTCTTTATAGGATAATTTATCCTTATATACTAAGTTGATATCAAAGGCTTTCATATTTTGTTTTGAAAGGTTCTATTATGGAAGACATACGTATCCTCTTTATAGGATAATTTCCCCTTATATACTAAGTTGATATAAGGGCTTTCATATTTTGTTTTGAGAGGTTCTCTTATGGAAAACATACTCGCAAGATTCTAATTTTTTACTAGAACTTAGAAAAAACGTTATGAAGTAAAGAGTCTACATGTAATGTAAATGATTTCAAGAATATCCTCTTTATAAGATAATTTATCCTTATACTAAATTGCTATCAAAGGCTTTGATATTTTGTTTTGAGAGGTTCTGTTATGGAAGACATACTCGCAAGATTGTAATTTTTACTAGAACTTAGAAAAAACGTTATGAAGTAAAGAGTCTACATGTGATGTAAATAATTTCAAGAATAATGCTAAATGTTGTAGCCTTCGCATCTTTGGGTGTAAAATTTTCATGGTTTTGTGTTACGAGGTAATTAAAAAGCACTTCTAGATAATTAACAAGCACTTCGATTCAAGATTGTTTCTTAAATATGTGTATGACTCTCCGAGTCTCTAATCTACCTTTTTGTTATGGATATATTTAAACATAATTTTATTTTTATCTAAACAAATCTCTTCATGTTCTGTTCTTTACAGGATTCAATTTGTTAATCATGCAAGCTTGTTAATCATGCAAGCTCTGTATTCACAATGTTGTGCTAAAATGAATTTGGGTTTTTATAGAGATTTGTTCAAGTATAATATAATGGAATGGATTTTTTGGATTCCAATATGTCAATGGAATGGATTTTTTGGATTCCAATTATTTTTTCAAGATTAGTTGTATATGTGAGTAGGCTCACATATATATATGTGGATTTTTTGGATTCCAATCATTTTTTCAAGATTAGTTGTATATGTGAGCAGGCTCACACACACACACACACACACACACATATATATATATATATATATATGTGAGCAGACTTACATATATATGTGAGCCTGCTCACATATATATATATGTGAGCAGGCTCACATATATATATGTGAGCATGCTCACATATATATGTGAGTNTTTGAGTATCTCTAATTTATGCATGCTCACATATATATGTGTGTGAGCAGGCTCACATATATATGTGTGTGAGCAGGCTCACATATATATATGTGAGCATGCTCACATATATATGTGAGCTGGCTCACATAGTAATAGTCTTTGTTACTTTACAATTTGAGTATCTCTAATTTATTCTAATTTACTGTTTTGTATTGTAATATTTTTCCAACTTGGTATTGTGAAGGAATAGTCCTTATTATTTTACAATTTGAGTATCTCCAATTTATCTGAATTTACTGTTTTGTTGTAGGTTTGGGTTCCAAGTGCCTTAATAGTTTGGCTCAACTTAATATTGTCCCTTTTAAAATTTATCTCAATCCTTGAGTAATGAGAGAAAAAACATAGTTTTAGCATTTCTAAAATATCCTAATATTTCTACATGATAATAGATATTGGTAAAAATACAATTTCTATAAACCAATGTAGATTCATCTTAATTTCGGATCTGTCATGCATCCAGACATATCAAATCCTTCCATGTTTGCATCTAGAAGAATTTGAGCACCAAGGAATTGTACACTTTTCTCATACTTAACTAGCCATTCAAATGTTTTAACCATAAGAATTTTTTTACTATCCATTGTTATATATATATATATATATATATATATATATATATATATATATATAAAGTTGAAACTTTGAATTTTGATATATAATTATTTTACTTAAAGTGGATGTTAAAATATTTTTTAAATTCCATGTGTGTGTCTATAAATAAATGGACATAAAAATATTTTACTTGTGGCCCACATTGAAATTATTTTTTTCTTATTAATATTTCTTAAATACCACATGTCAACTTCATAATATTAAGTATTGAAAAAATTACACATCTCTCTTATTATATTATGCCAATACAGATTGGTTATGAATTTCAAAACTTCTAAATAAAATTCTCTTTTGAATTCAAAGTATTCAATTCAGTCTCAATTATAGGAATTCATAACAAAATTCATTGTTTTGCATATGCAATCCTAGACTCGTTGCATTTCACTGCAGTATCAAATATTACACACAGTATACTACCATGACTTTACAAACAAAATATATAATCTCAGTTCTACAACCTTTCCTTGGAACTTTGTACCATAGAGTGTTGCTCGTAATGATATCCACATCAGACTTAAGGCTGTCGACCCATTCTTCTCTGTTGCAATCCCTTCGTGAATGGATCCGATTCTATAGATCGTTCTATTGGAACTCAAGTGGGCTGGGACATCGGCGTTCTCATATCCAACGCTCCAATTATATCTATCATTTCTTTGATGTTACTTATTCATCAATCGCCAAGACTGTTCAAGAGACACTATCTAACGGAGTTCAAAGGCTCGACCCTTTCCATATGACATATAATCGATTATCTCTCCATAAGATCAAATATAAACCATCCCTTTCAAAATAAACAAGGACACACAACACTTCAATTATATGGGCTCCGAGCATTCTTCTTTCTATATGGGCTCCGAGTGAAGACCACTAGATTTTGAAGTTGGAGACTTGGTCATGGCACACTTTAGAAAAGAAAGGTTTCTTAGAGGCGAGTACAAACAAAGAGAAAACTAGAAAGAAGAATGCTCAAGTTTTATTTCATATTCAAATTTCTCTTAATAAAAGTATGTTTCCAAGAATTGCAGGTGCAAAGACAGTAGATGATGCATCAAATACTCTACAAGAAGCTTACCAAGGCAGTGATCAAGTCAACGTTGTCAAACTACAAACATTGAAAAGAGAATTTGAGAATTTGAAGATGCAAGAAGCTCAAAATGTAAGTGATTATTGTGTGAGAGTAAAAGATGTAGTCAATAAAATGGTTACTCTTGGAGAAATTGTGGACAAAGAGATTGTGATTAAAAAGGTGTTGAGGTCTCTAACAGCAAGGTGGAACCATGTTGCCATAATAATTGAAGAAAGAAGGGATTTGTCTACTCTTTAGTTTGATCACCTAGTTGGATCTCTTATATCTCATGAAGAAAGATTGATAGATTCATTTGGAGAAAGTGGTGACAAAGATTTTTCTTCAAAATTTCAAATTACAAAGAATGAAGATGCCAACACTAGCAACAAAGAAACCAAATCCAAGGTAGAGGTCAAAATCAAAATTATTCAAGAGGAAGAGGTGGTTCAAGAGGAAGAGGTAGAGACATAATTGATAAAATAAATATTCAGTGTTATTATTGTAAAAGGTATGGTCGCTTTGAAAAGGATTTTAGATTAAAAGAAGGTAATAATAACAAAGGTGTTAATTATGCTCAAGAAGGTGATGAAGCCTCTCCAAATGATTTGTTTTTATCTTATGACAAAACTGAAAATGGCACTAAAGATATTTGGTATTTAGATTCAGGGTGTTCTAACCACATGTAAGGAAATAAGGAGCTCTTTTCTACAATGGATGAGAGTTTCAAATCCAAGATCAAGCTGGGTGATGACAAAGCATTGGAGGTTTCTACAAAAGGAGCTATGGAAGTCCATACTAAAGAAGATATGAAAAGTGTTAAAGACATTTATTACACTCCATAATTAAAGCATAATTTATTCAGTGTTGGCCAATTGTGTGAGAAAAATTATAAGGTGGTGTTTGAAAATCAACAATGTACAATTTATGATAAGAATAGAGGCAATATGATGGTTACAGTTGTGTCTGTGTCAAAGAATAGGATGTTCCCATTGATGTTTGGAGAACATAAAAACCATATTTCCAATATGTTATATGAAGAAAAAAGTTGGTTGTGGCATCTCATGTATGGACATTTGAATTTTCATAGTCTGAAGCTTCTAACATCAAAAGAATTAGTTTATAGTTTGCCTAAGGTTCAAGAACATAAAGATATTTGTGAAGGATGTGCTAAAGGAAAACATGCAAGAGAGATTTTTTCAAAAGGAAATGCATGGAGGGCCCATTATCCACTTCGATTAGTTCACTCAGACATTTGTGGTCCTATGCAGACAAAGAGTTTTGGTAAGTCATCATATTTTATTACTTTTATTGATGATTACTCGCGAAAGTGTTGGGTTTATTTTTTGAATACTAAGGATGAAGCCTTTGATACATTCAAGAGGTTTAAAGCCCTTGTGGAAAATGAAAGAGGTTGCAAAATCAAGTGCTTAAGGACTAATCATGGAGGAGAATTTTGTTCAAAATATTTTCATAATTATTGTGTTATGAATGGCATCAAAAGAAAACTCACCACTGCTTACACCCCTCAGCAAAATGGAGTAGTAAAGAGGAAAAATCGTACAGTGGTGGAAATGGCAAGAAGTATGTTACAAACTAAGGGATTAAGCAATTCTTTTTGGGGCGATGCAGTTGCTACATCTGTATATATTCTTAATTGATGTCCCACAAGTGCACTTGATATGATGACTCCATATGAAGCCTGGTATGAAAAAAATCCTAATGTTAATCATTTCAGAGTCTTTGGTTGTGTAGCCTATGTCCATGTAGTTGATCAAAAGAGACAAAAGTTAGATCCAAAAAGTGAGTCGTGAATTTTTGTTGGATATAGTGAACAAAGTAATGCTTACAAGTTGTATAATCCCCTCACTAATAGCATTGTTGTGTCAAGAGATGTGATATTTTATGAAGGGGGAGTTTATGGTCATTAAAAATGCCATGACGATATGTCTAAATCTGTTTTGGATAGGGATATTATTGATGATATTGATAATGAGAAGCCCACTAATATTTCAGTTCCAAGTGTTAGAAGTCCACCAAGTATCCCCTCATCTAATTCTTCAGTTCCAACATCAAATTCAAGTTCTGCAAGGAAGGTAAGAAGATTAAGTGACATTTATCAAAGGAGTAAAAGTACAACACATGAAGAAAATCCAATAGGTGAGACAATAAATTTTGCTTTACTTTCCAAGGCTGATTTTGAACCATCATGTTTTGAAGATGCATGTACTAATGAGGTTTTGGTGCAAGAAATGAACGAAGAGATAGATTCTATTCACAGGAATGATACTTGAGAGCTTACAAAACTTCCACATGACAAGAAAAGATTGGTACTAAATGGGTCTACAAGACTAAGTACAATAGTGATGGGAGTGTTGAAAGACACAATGCAAGATTAGTTGCTAAAGGCTTCACACAAAGGTATGGAATTGATTACGAAGAAACATTTGCACCAGTAGCAAGACAAGAGATTGTTATAATGATGATTTCATTAGCAGCTTAGAAGAAATGGAGCATTCATCATATGGATGTGAAAAGTGCCTTTTTGAATGGGTACTTAGAAGAACAAGTGTTTGTGGAACAACCACAAGGTTTTGAAGTGCAAGGAAAAGAACATCAAGTATACAAGTTGAATAAGGCTTTGTATGGCCTCAAGCAAGCACCAAGAACATGGTATGCTAGGATTGATGGATATTTTCATGAGAGTTGCTTCATTAGAAGTAAAAGTGAACCTACACTTTACTACAAACAAGAAGGTAATGATAGTCTTATTGTAAGTCTATATGTTGATGACTTATTATATATGGGTGGTAGTTCTAAGATGAAGGATGAATTCAAAATAGCTATGATGAATGAATTTGAGATGAAAGATTTGGGTCTCATGCAATATTTTCTGGGTATGGAGGTTTATCAAAATAAGGATGAAATTTTCATTTGTCAAACAAAGTATGCAAAAGCTATGTTAAATAAATTTGATATAGTAGATTGTAAACCATCCTCCACTCCAACTGCTCATGTAATCGTGTTGTGTAGAGATGATGGTGATGAAATAGTTGATGAGGCAACATACATAAGTATTGTTGGAAGTTTGATATTTTTAACCCACACAAGACCTTATATTGCTTATTCAGTTTCTCTTGTTTCAAGATACATGACAAATCCATCTGAAACACATATGAAGGCATCCAAAAGGATTTTGAGGTAGGTGAGAGGAACTCTAAATTTTGGTATTCATTACTACACTTCTAAAAGGTTTAATCTTGTTGGATTTAGTGATTTTGATTGGGGAGGTAGTTTGGATGATCGAAAGTCTACATCTGGTAATTGTTTCTCTTTTGGTTTGGGTTTGATTACTTGGAGCTCAAAGAAGCAAAGTATAGTTTCACTTTCATCCATAGAAGCAGAGTATGTTGCAGTCACCTTAGCAAGTGCACAAGCATTATGGCTTAGAAAAATTCTAGAATAAATTGGAGAGAAACAAATTCATCCTACAGTGATATTTTGTGATAACACTAGTGCCATCAAATTGGCCAAGAATCCAGTCCATCATAGCAGGAAAAAACCTTTTGATTTAAAGTATCATTTCATTAGAGATTTGGTGCAAAAGAAGGAAGTAGAACTAAGGTATATAAAGACTCAAGAACAACTTGCAGACATTTTCACTAAGGCAGTTTCTAAAATCCATTTTTTGAAACTTCGAGATCAAATTGTGAGCCCTCTCAACATCAAGGGGGAGTATGTTGGTAATTGATGCAGTCTTGTCAATTATCTAACATGATGCCATCTATTTGCAATTTTCTTTTCTGCTGGTTAGTGTTTAGATATAGATTGTCTGACTAAATAATGCATGCAAAATGCATGAGTAGTTTTCTAAAATAAATTGTTGTAAGCATTCAATCAGGAGCAACTAACTATTTGTTCTATGAGGCTATGCATTGTTATAAAGATCAAGGTTGATCATAGTTGAACGCAACCTTTTTGTGCAACTATCCGAATATTAATTTCTTCTTTCTTTATGAATGGATTGTAAACCTAATTCTATGATATTGTGATTTAGTAGTTTGCTATATTGTTATGCTATTCTAATTGAATGATTATCTAGTCCGGAGATAAGCCTACATAGATCCTCCAGTAACTAGACCATAATAATTTTATGAATATTATTACCTCTTTAAGAAATCTGACATTTTCAGATTTGAATTTGCAGTTGAATGTAATACATGCCCATTCTCCTCTACTTCATGATTATTATGGCGTTGCATTCTTACCAAAATCAATACCCTCAACTAGTTGAATCGCCTCATAGACCTTCAAGATAGTTTTAATCAGTTATAAAAAATAAATTATATACAATAATTAAGTTTCGAATTTTTAATGATTATTGTTGATAACATCAAATAAGTTTGTAATTCGTATCAATTACATAGACACTTGACTGTGAAGGATAGGAAGGTGATATTTGAACTTCCTTCCAAGTCTCTACCATTTGATTCCCCGCGCAACATATTATGTATGTTGACGAACATACATTTAAAGAGGTAGAAAATTTATTGAATTGGTCTTGATAGTGGACAAAAGTTAAGACTTGAAGCTTTAGAACTCAACATTGTTTCTTGGTACAGTTGTTGGGTTGAATGTTGCAAACAAGAGAGGAGGATATAGATTTGGAAAGTAGATATGAGTGGCTATGTTTAACCTATAAGAATAGAAGTTCGTTCATTACAAGCTTGAGTACAAAGCATTGTAAACATAATTGAACAAAGCCTTCATTTCGAGGAATAGAAAGTAAGCCAAGCTAAGAAGCCCATATCTAAGCAGAGATCATATTTCATCTTTTGCAAAGTATTGCTTTATTTGAAGGAATTTGTTTCAAATATTGTACACAATATACTCATAGCTCTTGCTTTTCATCGACATCTTGACCGGTGTTGATGAAATTGGAAATTGGTGGATCAACAAGACAAGGTAATGGTGGTTTTACTCTCAATCCTATAACATGTAGTAGTCAATATTGCGTAAAGGTTGAATGTAGTCATATAATGCATAAAGAGTTGGTTGTTTTGTGTTCAATTTTGCATTGAGAACAGAATCCTTGAGATCCATCCTGAAGACAGAGAACTTTGCATAAGATTTAGAACAAAGACCAGAGGTTCAGTCATCTAGGTATCTGTGTTGGTGAATCAAGTTGGTGAAGAAAGTGAGATTTATGGATCATGCATCCACAGTAGGTGAAAGAAAGGAATTTGCAAGTAACAACGTGTCTAGAAATAAGGTCGATGTGTAGAATGGGAGATTTGTTTGTCCTAGGTGATCATTTAACATTATGAAATTTTGAATTGTGGAGTACAGAAACATCTTGATCTATGCTAGAATGTGTTCTTGGGTGTTTTGTAGGTACATGATCAGAGTCTGTATCATTAGGGCTTGATAAAATCATAGAAATAAAATCACAATGGGGGCTCCATTTGTGAGGTATCTTAGGTCTAGAGTAAACCTCTTTCACGGCCTCACATATGAATAATTATAGATTGCAATGCATTTTGTTGCAACTTGGCTAGGCCCAAACATGGGAGAAGATATAGACATAAAACATGAGTAGATTTTGGTGACACAATATCCCAATTCGGAATCCCACCATTCTGTGGGCTCATAGAGCCCTTTGGACTAGAGCTTCCTCCACTTTCCATTCTCCTCAAATATAGTGATTATTGGGTTCTCCTTCTAAGGAACTCATTCCAATTAAAGTGGAAAACAAGATAAGCCTTTGGTGCAACAAATGATTATCTAGAGGTGGAAGATTCATTCTTGTTAAATATTTACTGGACTTTATCTCAATATATTGGCACACTTTGGCCTATATCCAAAAAGGTATATTTGAAGTATATTAGATCAAATCAAGAGAACGAGCTTCAAATTTCTATGGTCAAGGAATAATGGAGAAAACGACAAGTTATATCAAAGCCAAAATAATTGGGTGGATGAGGGATGAAAAACATATATCATTGTGGGAAAGCATTAGCAGCTAAATGTCTATGGAGACTGATTTCAAATTATGGATCTTGGAACCAAATTCTTGTTCAAATATATAGAACTTCATATTGTAGAAGATTAGAATTCCTATCAAATCAACCAACAATGCCTCTATCATATGGAAAGAAATGGTACAAGCCTTCTAATTCATAGGGAACTAAGTAGTTTAGAGGGTTGGAAATGGGATGAAGGTTAGGATAGGAATGGGTCTCTGGGTGGGAAGTGGTGCTAATTTCAAACTTTCATAAGGTGTGATAGCATATTTTCATAGAGAAGACATTTATAACTTGGCCCAAGTGGCTTCCAAAAAGACTTGATCCATGCGGAAACAAGATTAGAAGAGGGCAGAGCAAGTACAACTAGAAGGGAAAGAGAAAATCCAATTGGAAGTATTACCTCCCCAAATCGCACGTAATGATAAAGCCATAATCCACAAGGTGCAACCCAATGGGGAACTACTAGGACAATCAACACTGCCACCTACACAACCTATCCTCTCACTTTTGGTTGTCTCTTCTCCAACTCAAGGGGGGCATCCCGAGGTATTAGGATTATTAAAACTATAACAATGAGCCTCAAAGGTGATATGAAGAGATAGCTCTAGCAAAACAATGTTTTTGTCTTTTTGTAATATAATGAGAATAAAAGGGTTATGGAAGATAGGGGACTAGTTCCTATCGGATTACAGGCCAATGGAGTCAAGAGGGAAATCCAAAGAGAGTGATTCATGAATGGTTAAGACTCAAAGCTATTATACATGCCACAATAAGCCTTAACTTGTTGTTAAATGATGAATAAATGTACTTGGAGAAAGCATATATTAAAAAACAATAGAGCCATGTTTGAATTAAAGAAACATAAGATTACCTTGTTTGGTTCAAAACCTGGTTTACATTCCAAAATTAGAATACAAAGCAATGTATTTGTTTGACAAAGAAAAATAACCTCAAGGGTGGTGGAAAATAGTATGGAAAATCAAATCTCCATTCAAGGCTTCAATATGCATTTGGTTGGAAATTAGGAACAAACCTCTTATGTGGGAAGTACCTCATAAAATGAATAGATATTGGCCCAATGGATGCAATCTATTTTAAGCAGAGGAAGAAAATATAGGTCATTTACTAATAAATTGTATTTACACAAAGGAAGCCCAAGGTGAAATGGAGTCTCTGACAAGAATAACGGACCATTGTTAAGAAGCTACATTTGTTGAGTGTCTTAAGAATTGGATCCAAAAACTAATATTTTATGTGTTAATTTGGTTTAGCTTTTATTGTTAGGAGGAGAGGTCAACATGTAGATTGAAATTGAAAATGTACCAATACTCTAGTTTAAATAATGTTTAAGGGTGGGAATAAATGTTTCCAAATATTTTAATCCATAAAATTAGATCCAATGGTTGTCACTAGTTACAAGTGGAGTTTCTAATCGTAACCATATAGATAACACTAATAAAAAAAATCTATGAATGATTTAAATTTATAAGCCTTTTTTAATGTGTTTTCCATTAGGAATAATCAAATATTCTTTAAATTAATTTAAAAGACAAATTTATCTTTACATGTTAAAATACACTTTAAAACAAACCTTAGAAAACAAAAGCAACAAAAAATGATCTAATCCTAAAAATAAAAGTTAGATCACTAACCTACAACAACCTATTTAAAAGATCTAACAAAATTAATCAAAAGAAAATATATGTTGCATCTCCAGTGTTAAGTTTAGTATTTATTAAGTTTAGTATTTATCCTGATATTTTTTTCGATCTCCTACTTCCGCTCTTAAACTTCATTCTTCATTCTTTCCTCTTCATAGAAAATTGAGGTTTCATGTTGCAATTAGTTAAAAAGAAAGATGTTTCCTAATCCTCTATTTAGTTTTAGTTAATATTGGAGTTATCACTATTTTTATATAAGAATCGTACATTGTACATGATAAGTGCAATTTCAGTATCATTTTGCTTATTTTCATAATGTGATTATCAATACATTAAATTATATTATTATAATTATTAGTTTTTATGGTTACTTTGAAATTGTTTACACTATGTTTGGAGTGTTTCATGAGGTGCAAGAGGCCTGATGTATGATCATCCATTTGATTGTTCCATAATGAATTTATACATTTGAGGATTTTAATAAATGATTTCTTGACCTCATATGGATGATTGATTTGAAAATCTTCCTTAGAGCCTATGGAACCTTATGAATTTTTTATAGTCAACACATGGAAGGAGGTTGCTTGCTTGGAGTATATTTTCATTGGAGGAGGAGAATTATGTATTTAGACAAGGGCATAGAGCCCAATAAAACATGGAACTACTTATATGGTTGCATGGAGGCTTGCAATTGACTTGAGGATTCTTAGGTTGAGGCAGTGGAATTGTAGGTGGATGGAACTAGAGATGACACAATGACTTGGAATGGAATTGGAGCATTGAGGCATTTGGAGGAGAAGCATTAGACCTCAGATGAGAAGGGTTATTTCCATGGAGCTTTGCTTGTGGATCAATATCACCTTGGAGCTTGACATGTGTCACTTGTAGGATGATTAATTCAAATATATGGAGCTACTTGCATCTTGTAGGTTGCTTGTACTGGTCAAGGTCCACTTAACTTGTAGACCTTCCTTCACCTCTCATATAAATAGATGAGTGATAGATTCATTGCCATAATTCATGTTTAGAGAGATTCAATCTCATATATGTATTGTTTAGAGATGTATGAGGAGGAGTGATAGTCTCTCTCTCTTGATCATTATTCTTTGTAATTTATCTCTCTTGTCTTGAGGTATTAGGGTTTCTTGAGCATTCTTAGAGTCTAGGTTTAGGAGACATTATTGTTAGGGTTTGTGGATAAAAATATAATCTGTACTTGTTGAGGAGGAAGATAAGAGGATATTCCTTATATGATGCTAAGGAGGACTTGATAGTGTTGTCTCTATCTTGTTGGAGTATCTTTGGTGGTGCTAGGATTTTTCTTAGTTTTCACTAGCTAGGGTCTTGAAGAGATTGGAGGGTTTTACCATCTTTTGATGAAGTGAAATATGTACTCTCTCTCTCTAATATATATATATATATATATATATCGTTTTTTACTATCCAATATTGTTTTATTGTTTGGTATTTTCTAGCACTTATATGTCTTATTGACTTGACATAAGTTAAGACTAAAATTGTCAACAATTTAACATTGATATTGAATGTAATATAGCATAATTTTATTCTACAATAATTTCTATCATAAATTGATCTTCATATCTGGATTTTGGTTTATGCATGATAAGATTTCCCTAGAGAGTAACTTTTCCCTTGAATTTCCTAGTGGATTCAGGTTGCTAAGAAGTGAAAAATTCTCTTTTGTTTCTTCTATTATATTATATTTTAAGTCAACCCTAAGGTTGTAACTTCATAGTGAGTAGATCTGGGAAACCTCTAGCAAAGAGGTGACATTTTTGAATTTGCATTAAAGCTTGATTTCTAGAAATTTATGCATGGTATCATAACTTTCTTGTTGAAATCACATTCTTGGTGAATATGGTGTTGGTATTTCAATTGAACAATATCGACCATGGTAGTTGACCTTCTGAGTTTGTTGGGTGTGATACCCTAGAAAGGTTTTTGTCTACTTAATGGGTGAGTGCAAGCTAATGATGGTCTCTCATGATGCATTAGTGGTAATGCGAACATGAAAAAACAACAATTTGTTAACTTGGAGGGATTATTCAAGGTACTTTTACAATGAATTTGAATATGGTGTAAAAAGATGAAACATAGGAAATTGAATTGGCTTTCCTAATATACAACTTTTATTAATAGATATTGTGAATAACTATGTGAAATTAGTTTTTTTCTAATAGTAGTATGTTATATTCCCAACAAAATATAAGGTACGTGTTGAGTAACTTAATGATGGAATTTCATTCCAAAAACTTGTATTATTGTAGAGAACACATTGTTTTAGTGCAATGTATTATTTGGAAATTTATAATATCAATTTTATATTTTTAAAAAATTATGAAAGTAAATATATCCTTGAAATTAAAAAAAAACATGTCTATTTGTAATCTACATAGTTGACTCTATCTATGTATGTAGTTTCATCAAAAACTGAATTATGTAGCCTATAGAAAAATAACATAAAAAATATAGATATAGAGAGGTATTCACAAAAATGGAGGCTTGTATCTATTTGTAGACTGAACCAATAGGTTTTTCATACAGAACCGAAATTCGAGGCAATGAAGTTAGCATACACATATGCTAAAGTTGTCAATCCCACCTAAAACAATTTGAATTCAAAAGAATACGCTTTAAGAATTTTCACGCGTTCCTAAGAGAATACATGCGCTCTAGGAACATGCACACATTCCAAAGAGCATGCACATTCTCTAGGAATGTGTGCATGCTCCTATATGATATTTCTTATTTTCCATTCTCACCTTCTCTCTCTCTCATACATCTACTCCTCTCTAACCCACATTTTGAATCCCCCTCCCTCTCTCTCTCCCACTCTACCCCATTTATCTCTTTACCTCTCTCTACCTCCCTTCCCTCTCTATC
>JASDQU010587391.1:142116-153543 GCA_032191745.1 Picea mariana | reverse complement strand
CTCCATCCCAAACCTTTTGAGAATTTCAACTGCGTATTTTCCTTGACCAAGGAAAATTTCTCCCTTTTGTTGCCAGATTTCTAGACCAAGGAAGTAGTGCATTAGACCAAGGTCCTTCATTTCAAATTCTTTGGTCAGATTTTGTTTGCACTCTGTAATCATTGTTTCTGCTCCGGTCAGAAATAAATCATCCACATAGAGTACAAGGATGAGAATGCCCTCTTTATTCATAAGAAGGTACAAATTTGAGTCTGCATCACTCTTAATAAAGCCAATACTCTGTAGGTAGCTGTCAGTTCTAGAGTACCAGGCTCGAGGTGCTTGCTTTAGCCCATATAGAGCCTTCTTGAGTCTACAAACATGACTGGCTCTATTATAAACTTCAAAATCCAGAGGTTTCTCTAAGTATACCTCTTCCTCAATCTTGCCATTAAGGAAGGTAGTCTTGACATCCATTTGATGTATTCTCCATCCCATCCGAGTAGGAATAGACATGATTGCACGAATGGAAGTGTAGCGTGCTACTGGGGAAAAAGTTTTATCGTAATCCACCCCTTCCTTTTGAGAAAATCCCTGTGCCACAAATTTGGCCTTAAAACTGTCTATGCTACTTGTTGATGATTGCAGCGATGTGAGACATTCTCCAGCTTACAAACCTGTGAGATGTGGATCATTGCAGCTATGTGAGACATTCTCCAGCTTACAAACCTAAGAGAAAGCCCCTGAGAAGGGTGTGTGTTTCCTATCCGAGATAAAGTTGGAACGTAGAGATGACCTCCTCCATACAGAGAGCTGAGAAGAACTCCAAATTAACACAGTGAGAAAAGTGATCTGCAGAGTTGGACGTGCCTGTGGCTGAGCACAAGGTGAACGTGTGAAGTCCCAAAGTGCTGGGTGCATCATCATGAGAATATAAATGAAGATGATATATTAGCCTCCTCTGAGCAGAAGTGTAGACGAGAAACTCCAGATGACTCTCCTGTGTAATGCAGTGGGAAAGAAGATCTGTTGAGTGGACGTGCCTGTGGATCAGCACAGGTGAACGTGATCCTAGTGGCCAAGCACTAGTGAAGAAGTGGTTCTTCTGTGTAATGCAGGGAGCCAGAGATATGGACATCCCTATGGATGCGCCCCTAGTGGATGAGCACTAGTGGGTGTATCAGATCCCTTGCTATATTGTTCAAGAGTCATACCTGCCTGTAACCCTAATTGTAATGTAAAGGGTATAGGTTGGCCCCACCTTAATGTGACTGGTAATTAATGTAAAAGATAATTAATTTGGTTAATATTAATTATATTATAAGCTAGTGAGGTCGGCCCTGTTGTGCCAATAGACACTTCTGTTGACAGGTTTAGTCTAGTATAAGTAAAGGTAAATTCCCCACTGAGGAATCATATCTTTCACATGTGTTTGGAAATTTCAGCAAGTACATCTTCTAGGGAAAAGTGTGCACCTCTCTTGGGCGCTAGTCTTCTAGGGTTTGAGCACCCTCTTGTGTGCTAGGTCTTATTGGTGGTGAAGGTCTTTCTCTTGAAGAATACAACAAAGGATTTGGCTGGGTTTTCTTCCCTTGTTGAGAAGGGTTTCCTAGGATACTTCTTGTGTTCTTGTGCATGGTGTTTCTTCTTGTGATCTTGGTTGCTGCAACATTATTGTTAATGGTTAAGACAAATGCAAAAATGGAATGAACTACATGTTTAACCTATTTTATTGAAAAATCAACATGGTATCAGAGCATAGGTCTTGAAGAACCCATTGCACAATAAACTTTCAGCCATCCTCTCTCTCTTCTGCAGAAACTGTACGACCCTCCTAGGGTTCCCAGAAAACCCGTACGACCTGCTCTTCTGGAGGTTTTCAGCACTTGGCACTTGGACGTTGGTGCGAAAAAGGGCATAGGAGTGTACGATCTCCTTCAGCGCACCTCCAACAAGCTTCAGATCGAAATTCCGAGCATTTTGAAATTTTGGCCCTAGGGTTTCTAGGGTTTCGCTAATTTCTGCAGAAATTTTAGTATTAGGGTTTTTGCAACTCATTGAAGGAGCTCTTCAACTCACCAGTGTTCTCCTGTCTTCCAAAGGATTATTGTTGGCAGTCATAAGTCCAACAAAACCTAAAAGTGCTAGCTTAGCTTAGCCGTTAGGTTTTTTATTCTAGTTGACAAAGGGTTGGGAAGAATCTAAAATTATGATGAACAAAACTATGATGGAAGATAAGCTTGATGGATCAAGCAACCTCAAGTTCCTAGAAGACAAGACTTCAAAGGAAGACTTATTGTGGGTGATACAAAAGGGTGTCATTGTGACATACCTCCTTCATGAAGATATCAGAGGACAGAGATCAACCATGTGCCATTGGAGAAATCATATCAGCACCCTCAGGTATGCACTTGTATATATATTATTTATATCATTGTCATAAGGGTAATTGCAAGACGAAGGAACCTTTTTGCTGAAGTCTTCGATCCAGAGGGATCTCAGTGCATTCAGAGGAACAACACACTGGAAGTGAAGACTCCAGGTTTGATTGTTGTAATTGTCATTGCTCTAACCTATATTTCTAAAAGTTTGCTACATTACAAGTAGGTGTTGTAGCTGTGACAACAATCCTTAAATTGTTTTGATTCTATAGATGTACTCATTATTCTCCGTTAGGAGATATTCTTGTTTTGGTTCCTTTTTGTTTTCTTGTTCCAGACAGGTTAAGAACAAAGGAAGATGCTTATCCTTCAGAGGGAGTCACTTGACTTAGAGGGAGTCAAAACTATTTGAGAAAGAGGAATAATAGAACCATCCTTGAGACAACCAATGCAATAATGCATGATTAGAATCCTTTTATGATTCTATGGGAAGAAGCATGCATGACACAGTATATGTTCAGAACAAGAGTCTTCACCAGATTTCGAAAAACATAACTCTCGAAGAAGCCTTCACCAGAGATAAAACCTAAGATTGAACACTTCAGGATATTTGGGTGCTCAATGTATTTTCATGCACCCAAAGAGAAGAAGTCTAAGCTAGACCCTTCAGGGAGAAAGTATACATTTATGGGATAACAGTGAATCTCCAAAGACATTCCAGATCTACATCCTTGGTCAAAGACAGATTGAGACAAGTAGAGATGTTGTCATTGAAGAAGAGATAGCTTTTCAAAGATCCAGAGAATCTCAGATGGAGATTGATAGTGAAACAATCCCTTCTCCCCTTCAAAAATTCAAAGGGAGATATACATTATTCCAGCTGATTTAGTTGCTCCAGTTGATATGTCCAGAGATATTGCAGTAGGGCATAAAAATCCTGCCTAGGCTCACTTTGCAGGAGGCAAAGAAACATACAAGTCCCTCAAGGCACATCCCGAGAAAGCAAAAGAGATTTTTGAGCTATCCTTCAGCCATGAGCCACTTCATTGATTTTGAGCCTCCCTGTCTTGGAGAAGCAACATGAGAACAGTTATGGCAAGATGCCATAACATAAGAATACCAGTATATCTTAAAGAATGATGTATGCGATATTGTTTAGAGACCAAAAGGGAAGTTTGTGGTGACTTCCAAGCGAGATCTATAGCCAGAGGTTTCTAACAAATTGAGGGAGTTGTCTATGATGAGACACTTGATCCAGTAAACCCGATACACTTCCATCCGTAATACCATCCATGAGTTGGAAACTACATCAAATGGATGGATTCTTGATGAGTTTGGGTTTCAACAAGAGTGTTGTTGATCCAAACCTATATTATTACAGTGTTGGTGACTAGAGCTTGATTTTGATGACTTATTCAGAAAGCCTTGTTGTTAGATACAAGCAAGCCTTGAATTCTAATTTTGAGATGAAGGATATGAGTATGATGCACCACTTCTTGGGACAAGAAGTACGACAGAGGACCGATGAGATTTTTTCTAAGTCAAGGAAAACATACAACAGGAATATTAAAAGAAGTTCAGTATGACAGAATGCAAAACCACCGTGATGGATTTGAAGAAAATGATGATGATTCAGACGAGATTGATCCACAACTGATTGGATCATTGATGTATCTGGTTAACCCCAGACCAAATTCATGCTATATAGTGAATGTACTTAGTCAATCCATGAGTCAGCCGAGACAGACTCATTGGATAGCAGTAAAGCATGTATTGAGATATATATACGAGGCACACTTGCATATGGCCTGAGATATGCCTCCAGTGTGAACTTGAGGTTGCAGGATATGTCGATATAGATTGAGCAGAGAGCATAGTGGACCGGAAGAGCACATCCGATTATTGTCTTACCGTGAAGTTTGCCATGATTTCCTGATGCAGCAGGAAACAAAACTCTGTGGCCTTGAGTACCACAGAAGCAGAGTATATAGCATCGAGTGTGCAAAGCCATATGGCTTCACAAGCTTCTGTCAGATTTACTTGACCATGAGATGGATCCTATGATGATAACCAAGAGCCATGTGTAAAGCTCCTTGAGAACCCAATGTTTCTCGATGGATCAAAACATGATGAGATGAAATATCATTATATCAGAGATATGATGCAGAGGAAAATCATACACATGCAGTTCCTTCCTAAACATGAGCAGATTGCAGACATCTTCACCAAACTAACTTGGTGAAGAATGCCTCCCTAGTTGAGAGGGAATGTTGATGACTCCAACCAAGACAAAGTTCAAAGTACATCTGTGTGAGACTTGGCATGATGAAGAATGCCTCCCTAGTTGAGAGGGAGTGTTGATGATTGCAGCGATGTGAGACATTCTCTAGCTTACAAACCTGTGATATGTGGATCATTGCAACTATGTGAGACATTCTCCAGCTTACAAACCTGAGAGAAAGCCCCAAAGAAGGGTGTGTGGTTCCTATCTGAGACAGAGCTGGAACATAGAGATGACCTCCTCTATATAGCGAGTTGAGAAGAACTCTAGATTAACACAGTGAGAAAAGTGATCGGCAGAGTTGGACATGCTTGTGGCTGAGCACAAGGTGAACGTGTGAAATCCCAAAGTGCTGGGTGCATCGTCATGAGAACAGAAATGAAGATGATGTATTAGCCTCCTCTGAGCAGAAGAGTTGACGAGAAACTTCAGATGACTCTCCTGTGTAATGCAGTGGGAAAGAAGATCTGTTGAGTGGACGTGCCTGTGGATGAGCACAGGTGAACGTGATCCTAGTGGCCAAGCACTAGTGAAGAAGTGGTTCTTCTGTGTAATGCAGTGAGCCAGAAATATGGACATCCCTATGAATGTGCTCCTAGTGGATGAGCACTAGTGGGTGTATCAGATCCCTTGCTATATTGTTCAAGAGTCAGACCTGCTTGTAACCCTAATTGTAATGTAAAGGGTATAGGTCGGCCCCACCTTAATGTGACTGGTAATTAATGTAAAAGATAATTAATTTGGTTAATATTAATTATATTATAAGCTAGTGAGGTCGGCCCTGTTGTGCCAATAGACACTTCTGTTGACAGATTCAGTCTAGTATAAGTAAAGGTAAATTCCCCATTGAGGAATCATGTCTTTCACATGTGTTTGGAAATTTCAGCAAGTACATCTTCTAGGGAAAAGTGCGCACCTCTCTTGGGTGCTAGTCTTCTAGGGTTTGAGCACCCTCTTGTGTGCTAGGTCTTATTGGTGGTGAAGGTCTTTCTCTTGAAGAATATAGCAAANTGGGTTTTCTTCCCTTGTTGAGAAGGGTTTCCTAGGATACTTCTTGTGTTCTTGTGCATGGTGTTTCTTCTTGTGATCTTGGTTGTTGCAACATTATTGTTAATGGTTAAGACAAATGCAAAAATGGAATGAACTACATGCTTAACATAGCTTATTGAAAAATCAACACTACCATCAACTGCATGTTTTATTTTGTATATCCACTTGGAGCTTACAACCGATTTGTTCTTTGGTTTGGGAACTATTTCCCACACATCATTTTTTATTATGGAGGCATATTCTTCCATCATAGAGTCCTTCCACACTTGTTTTGTATTAGCCTCTTCAAAGATGGTTGGTTCTGAATCAACAATGTCACTCATAAGAGCAACATACCCTGAATACCTTTGAGTGTGAATGCTGGTTCTGAAGGAGGTTTTGGGTGATTCACTTGCTCACTAGCTTCCTTTCGCAGTTGTTCAACCCACTTTGGATTTTTCTTCCTGGGAGACATTGGTTGTCCTCCCTCTTGTTGATTTTCTAAAGGAGGTCTTGAATTCTGGGGGATGGGAATTTCTTCTTGTTGAGGGGTTTATTCCTTCATAATATCTGCATCTTGAAGAGATTTTTGGAAGGCTCTTTCTTCCTCATATTTCACATCTCTGCATATAACTGTCTTCCTGGAGTGAGGAATGTAAACCTAAGTTGGAGGAAACGCCCCCCCTTGTTTCCCCCCCCGAAACGAGGCGAAACACCGATACAGGTATGGTACGGCTGGGAAACGCCGCTGACCGTACCATATGACGTTTCTCGATTTGGAAACGCCGCTGACCGTACCATATGACGTTTCTCGATTTGGAAACGCCGTATGTTACGATGTTTCTCGGTCGTACCGGCCCGTACGACCGCGTTTTAGGCGTCTTTGAGTCGAATTAAGGAAAAAAAAGGGGGCCGTGGGGCCCCCAAACAGTGAATTAATTTTATTTTTGGCATTTTCTATATTCTCCAATGAGAATGAGGTTGATTTTCTGCCTTTTTTTAAATTTAAAAAAGAAATTTCTAGAAGCAAATAGAAACCCTAAATTTCCTTCCTTTGCTATAAGAAACCACTTGCTTCACTCATTCCTCACACTTTCATTAGCAAGAGGAGTTTCCTATAACAACAACAAGGAGATTGTGTGTGGTTTTCATGAGCAAATTTCTTTTCTATTTGTTGAGCAAATTTATTTTATGTTTGGTTAGCAAGTTAGCAGATTTTTTTGTTCTCTTGGTGAGCAATTTACAAATTTCTGTTTTGTTTGGTGAACATATTTTTTTCTTGTTTTTGTAGCATTCATGGCTTCTCAAAGTGTTGTTTCATTTTCCCCTAGAGCTGCTGAAGTAAGCAGGCAACACGAATACTGTCCTCTTTGGAGGCATGTTACCAAGGTCAAGTCTATGGTTGCTGGTGGAGGTTCATGGGAATGGAAGTGCAATTTCAAGGGCTCTTACACAAGAGTCAAGGCTCAAATTTTGCATGAAGGGAAGGGTATTGAAGGTTGTCCACATACTCTTGATCTGCAGGTGAGGGATAAATTTTATAAAGAGTATGATGATGCTCAAAAAATTAAGGATAATAGAGCCAAGATTGTTATGCATGGCAGTAGCAAGCATCCTCCTTCCTTGGGTGTTAGCAATGAGCCAAGGATTATTCATGAAGCAAGGAAGAGGAGGGTGCTAGAGGTAGAAAACGAGATATCCAAAGGCTCTGGAGGACGAGGTGTAGCTACAAACAATAGGTTGACGAAGATGTTCAACAATCAAAAGAGAGAAGAAACAGAGTCAAGAGTGGCAAGGGCCATATTTGCATGTGGCATCCCATTTAATGTGGTTTGGTCCCCCTATTGGAAGGATATGGTGAAGGCAATTAACGAGGCTCCTCAAGGTTTCAAGGGGCCAAACTATGAAAAGCTCAGAACAATGTTGCTGCAGAAAGAGAGGTCATTGATTTATGATATTCTCAAACCAGTTTGTAGTTCATGGATCAACACAAGGGTTTCCATTATCTCTGATGGATGGACTGATACAAAGCGGAGGCCCTTGGTCAATGTTATTACATCATCACCAACATGAGCGATGTTCTTAAGAGCAGAAGATTGTTCTAGCGAGGTAAAAGATTGCAAATTCATTGTTGATATTTTAGTTTCTGCTATTGAACAAGTAGGGCCAACAAATGTGGTGCAAGTTATCATAGATAATGCACCCGTTTGCAAAGCTGCAGGCTGGATTGTTGAGAGTAGATATCATCATATTTTTTGGACTCCTTGCATTGTCCATGGGCTTGGTGATGGGCTTTGGGGGTTTGTGATGGGGTTTCACACCCACATGAACCTACATTTGAGTTGACTTGTGAAAGGACTTTTTGACACACACCCCTTGGACATGTATAAATAAGAATCCAAGTCATTGTGACAAAACACATGTGGGAGACATGGAGAGATAGAGGTCTGAAATTTCTGCGGTTTTGGGAGACATCTACCAGCAATGGAGAGAGGCCGCTAGGCCTTAGTTTGCTGTCTTTGTCTTGTCTGGGCAGGTACCTTGCTGGAGAAGAGGGCCGAGTGAGGCTAGCAGCAGAGGAAGGAGGCTCGGCCTGCCTAGGAGAGGCAGCCGCAACCTGGAAGGTACTCGGCCTGCCTTGAAGAAGCTGCAAGTGGCTCAGCCTAGTGGGATAGGGCAGCCGCATGCCCTAGGAAGATTGCTACAGGTCTTAGTCAGGTCCAGGAGGCTGTAAGAAGGTAGTAGCAGCAGAGTTAAGGGTTGTAGCAGCTTGGAGCAGGCTCGGCCTAGTAAGAAAAGGGTACAGCAAGGCTTGGACAGCAACCAAGAGGGCTAGACAGCTGCTAGGAGGCAGCCACAAGTTGCTGGAAGGTTCAGCCAGCTAGAGGAATTGTTTGGCAGCAAGTTAAGGGCTGCTTAAGGGCAGAACAGCCCTTGGAACAGCAGCAAGGATAAGGCAGTTTTGGGGCAGCAAAGGAGGGTTGTTACAGGAGTGTAACGGCAGCTTTGGACAAGCTCTAGAAGGCTGTTACAGTAGTGTAACAGCAGCAGTCTTGGATCAAATAGTGGCACGGAAATCTAGAAGGATTCCCGTTGTGCTTTGTAAGTGAATTTGGTATTTTATTTGTAGGTAAGTTTGGGCCATTGTCCCTGGTACTGGAGACCAAATGTTCTGGTTTAACAACAAGAACTTTGAGTTTGAAATTCATGTGTAGTGAATTTTGGTATTTTATTTGTAGGTAAGTTTGGGCCATTGTCCCTGGTACGGGAGCCCAAGTGCTCTGGTTTAAGAACAAGAAATTTGTGTTTGAAATTCATGTGTACCTAATTGCTAATATATGTTCCGCTGTGGTAAAGTTAGGCATCTCAGTGTATCTATGTTTACAGTTTGAATGAGAAAATTGTGCACAACTGTAGAAGCATTAGACCAGATCTAAGATGCAGTAATAACTAACATGGGATCAGAGCTTGAGGTTTGAAGAAGATAAGTTATTGACCACAACATTGGAAGAGTGTTGTTCTTGTTCTTGGTCTAGGTAGGTAACCATGGTGAATGCATTGAAGCTTGAGGACAGGTTGGAAGGGGCAACCAATCCTTATGGAGTATGGTTATAGCCCCTACCAATCCTTAGGAGTTGACAACTCACAAGAAGAAGGAAGTGAAGGCCAAGCTGGTATTGCTAGAGTCCGTGAAGGACCACTTGATTCCTCACATTGCTGAGAAAGCAACTACCAAGGAGATGTATGATGCTTTGGTGGGTCTTTACCAAAACAAGGATATTGGCAGGATGCTACAATTCAAGCACCAACTTCAGATTATCAGGATGACCAGTGAGGATACAGTTGTCAGTTATCTCATGAAGATTACTCAGATCCGAGATCAGCTCACAGCTATTGGCAAGATAGTGCAGGATGCTGAGTTGGTGAATGTGGCTTTGAGAGGTCTTCCCAGGTCTTGGGAACCATTCATGCAAGGGATATGTGCACAAGAGTCGTTGCCCACCTTTGATAGGATATGGATTGATTGTATCTAGGTGGAGACCTGGTTGGTATCTAGGGAGGATATGGATTGTATGGGAAAAGGTAGCAGTGACGAGAACTAGGCCCTTGCAGCCCCCACTAGGAAGGGCAGAAGGGCTTCTCCAGACAGAAGAGGTCCATCAGGGAGAAGGGCTTCTCCCGAGAGAGAAGTCTCTCCAGAACCAAGACAGAAGAAGGATCTTAGTAAGATCAGATGTTTTGAGTGTCATGATTATGGTCACTATGCTTCACAGTGTCCACACCAGAGAGGAAGGGGAAGAAGGCAACAGGCATCAACAACAAAGGTTGATGAGGTTGCAAACATGTTCCAGAGGGAGATCTTGTTGGTCTCTGCCCTTTCAGATATTGTCTCCAGTAGAGAGAGATGGTTGGTGGATAGCGAAGCATCTTTCCCATATGACAGGTGCACGAGAGTTGTTTGACACCTAAGTTGCACGAAACGGAGAAACGTTTATGAGTTTCCGAAACCGAGACGATACAAAACAATCCCTCAAAAAATGGAAATGTCGGGGGAAGCGCCGTATATAAAAAATTAAAATATATATATATATATAAGTTTTGGTGGTGGATGAAGGGAAAGATCAGTTCCTTTCTTTGGTTGGGCCATGGGTTTAAGATGAATCGAGACGATACAAAACAGACCCTCAAAAATTGGAAACATCGGGGAAAGCGCTGTATATAAAAAATTAATATATATATATATATTTATTTATAAGTTTTGGTGGTGGATGAAGGGGAAGATCAGTGCCTTTCTTTGGTTGGGCCATGGGTTTAAGATGAAACCTCAAGGGGGCGATTCTTCAAAAGATCTAAAGGACAAAGAGGGTTGTCAAAACAAGATCCAAGAAGTCCTAGATTTAACAATCCAAATATCACAAAAAATCCAGAAGGGAGGGGTCTTCAAGAATCGTACCACCTCCAAGTCAACTAGGGAGTGTTCTTTGCCTAAAAAGGGATTAAATGTTTCCTTTTTTCACAAGGAATAATAGTCTCTCACTTTAAGCAATGTACAATGTAACAAAGAAGATTTACCTCTTCCAACATAGCGATTCCTCTCCTCTATGTTTCCCAAGTTAACTTTGACAATCCAAACTTGCAACAAAGACTAGTTAATATGCACCAAGAATATATATGCCACATTTCAACAAGATTGATCATCCATTCCATAAAGCTTAGACAAAGATGAGACAATTGTTAGCTTTTTAGCTCAGGAGGTACTCCGCATGTTTTGTCTTGTATGCGGATGTTACCTTAATGTTTACACTACCAGGCACTTAACTTTGTAATAGTTTTTATAAAGTTGTTTTAAGTGGTTCTTTTATTAAAGTGACTTTTTAATAAAGTGTACCTTCTATTTTTAAAGTTACTTTATTATCATAAAGCACTTATGTAATAAAGTGAAATTCACTTTAATTTTTAAATGAGACATTTTGGAGGGAATGAATCATGACCCTTGATCTTGGAAAAGACAAGATCTAATCTTGGCCTTTGGATTTAGGGTTGGGGAAGGTGAAAAGACACTTTTGGGGGGAAAATGTCATTTTCAGATTATAAAAGAATGCATTGGGTAGTGTGCAAGACATGTCGAATGTTGAGAGAGGACATTGGGAGGAGAGTTAGAGAGATTTTCTGAGCAAGCTTGAGAGAGGAAAGTGAGCAGCAAAGAGGGCACATTTTTCAAGGAAAGTGGGCATGATTCCCGAGAAAAATTTTCTG
>JASDQU010587391.1:100288-111522 GCA_032191745.1 Picea mariana | reverse complement strand
AAGGGGTTTGTAAATTTCATCCAACCAGGGTGCAACCATGTTAAGTGAATCTGAGTTTTCAAAGAGGAACCTAAGATCTTCAACTCTGTGGTCATGGTTTAAATTGTTTGAACGTCTATTCTTGTTTACCCTTCTTCTAAGATATCTCTCAGGTTCTGCATTCGAGTGAACAAGGCCTTGTGAGGAAGTCCTAGTAGGATATCTTGGGGGCACAACTTCACTTAATGGAGTCGCCAGATGAGCATGAATGATCTAAAGTTTTGAGTTTAAGCTCATCAAAGGTTTGAGAATCCAAGAATTATGAATTCAAGAAAAAAAGACTTTATCCCTGGCAAGGGTGCCAAAATGTAACAACAAAATCTAGCACCTCCAAAGTGTAAAGTCCTAAGCACAGGGTGTTAATTTGTGTAACTTAGGATAGCTACCTACTATCACCTTAGTAGTGCTTCCTCTCACTTTAAGTTAGCTCTTCTCCAACTCAAGGGGGTTATCCTTAAGGCAAGTCCAAGTCCAATTGTTTAGGTGTGTCAATGATGTGTTTATGAATAAATGTGTTTGCTTGTGAATCTGGTGTAAAGTGTTTCCAGTGAAGGTATATACAAGTTCCAACCAATTTTCAAGTCTAGTGTAGGATAGTTTGTGTTAAGTTCTTAGACTTGTGTCAAATCTGAAAATTTAATAATCTTATGTGACAATTATTTTTCAGATTTGCAATTTGTATGCCGTCCTTATACACACTTGCAAACGTGAGCTAAGTCCGGCTCACTTAGTGTGCCCTTAGAGGCACAATGCCTAGGTTCACAGCCCACGCTGTCACTTTGACCGGAACCTCTTCCGTCTAGGCTCACTCCTAGGGAAGCCAAAGGGGGTAGACCTTAGTTTCTAGATGATTAGTAGTTAATGTTCTAGGAGTTAATTTTAATTTCTTAAGGTTAGAGGGGATCTATCCTATGATGCTAAGGCAGCAATGCAAGACGCAAAGGGTTAGAATGTAAGCCAAAATCTTTCCCTAGGTCAACTAAGACTAGTGCCTAAGGTTGGGCAACGGGGTTAACTAGATGTTAAGGTTGCTCGTTACAAATAAAGTTGTTTACAAGATTGAACCAATAAATATTAGATACAATTACTTACAAGTAAAAATGCTAAGATACAAATGATACAAAGAGCAAGCTAACCACGTTTTATCTTTATGTGTGCAGGATGTCAAAGGATTAGAGCATCAACATTAACACATCATCACATTTATGAGATCACCATCAATATATCAATATCATCAACACATTCAAGAAGATTTAGATCTTTTAAGCACAAGTATTATTAAGATTGATGAAGATTATCCAGACTCTTAATTATTCAACCCACAAAGTACTTATTAGAAGCTTAAGCCCAAGGTTGAATTATTTAGCTTTCTTTAGATTATCAAATTTTATTAAGCTTTCACCAAAGCCACCTCCTCCTATTGCCAAATAACTGCTGGACGCTCAAGATAGTGTGGCAACAAGGCCAACCCTAGTAGAACCAGTCAACCTTAAAGTAAGAGTACTTCCCGGAGAGGACATATCCTGTGCGCCATGAGATAGTCCCCTGCCTACACCCTCCGTTGTTTTCCTCAAACCTGTTTTAGATGGTGAAGATGGTGGTCTAAGGTACCCTAAATAGTCTATTAAGTATATATATGGATTAGCTAGACTTTTAGGTGAGTTTTAGAGTGTTTTAAAGATTTTATGACACTTTTAAAGTGTGATTTAGTGATATGGCCGAAACTTTTATGAGCTTATGAGTGTGTTACTTTAAGCTTATGAAATCAAGAATATGAACACATGTAAAGCAAATAAAGATAGCTGAAAGAAGATTTAGTTTGTCACATGCACTTAGATAATTAACATAAGAGCTTGCTATGAAAGAAATGAATCACAAGGGCAAGGACAGCTTGCCTACAAGATTTGAAAAGAAGATTTAGTGTGTTTGCCTACTTAACCATGAAATAACATTCAAGCCTATGGCAAATGGCCTTAAGAGATCTATGCAATAAAGAATAACACCATTTACTTATTGAAGCATTAAGAGATTAAGGATTATAGATCTAAGCATGTGAATAAAGATAAAGGCTTGAAGCAAACTAAGCATGCAAGAGATCTAGCTAAGCTATTTATGATGCCCAATAGGCTTAAGATAGTGATTATATGTTAGATCTAAATCTAGAACGATTGTAGCATTAATCAATTAGATCATTAATCACATAATAGAACACTTACCTAACCTATTGGGGTATTCCTCTCCCAACTAGGTAGGCAATTGATTAAGTTGCTTAGCTTGGTTAAGATTTATAGAAGTGAGAAAGAAAGGCAAGCAAGCAACAAGAAGAGGGCTAGGAGAGTAAACAAGCAAACCAAACAAACCTCAAGCAAACCCCACGTCCTAGGTCTAGAAGATGCCCTCACCTCCAAACCCCACGTCCTAGCTCAAAAAGGGGAAAAAATGCAAAAAGATGAAAATCCAAGCTAGATCTACACTACCCCAAGGCTCACACGTGGGAGGAGGCCATACCACTTCTCCTCCTACAACTGTGAGCCACTAAACAAGAAGAAGAAGAAGAAAAACGTACAAGAAAGCCTAGAAATTGACAAGGGAGGTTGAGAGATAGCTACCAATCCCTTTGGGGGTCTTAGAATGTTGTGTGGATGTCTTTGGGCAGCCAAAACCCCTTCTCAACCAGATCTGAAACCTGCAAATGAGCAAGGTATCCTTGCTGGAAAATGCTACACACAACCAAGCAAAGTGAAAGAAAACTTTTGCTTTTTAGGGCAAAAATTTTCCGCAAGAAAGATGTAGTAGAAATTGATATAAGTGACCAATCTTACTAAGTTAAGTTAGCTGAAATGTATGTGAATGAACAACAATATAGAAGAAGAGTAAAAGGTGAGAAAAGCATGGAGTATAGATGTGTCTCAAGAGATCCTTCTTGCTTGTGGTGTTCCCAATGAAACCCTTGAAGCCAAACCTACAAAAACTTGAAAGATGATGTGCATACAAGAGATAATATGTTGAATATGTTAACAAGACGACACTTCAGTTCTATCTAACATATCAAGATATATAGATCTACAAAAACATGCATTTATAAATCTACCCAAGTAACACTTTACCTAAGATCCAATGTGTACCATCATCAAACAAATCGATACAAGTTTACCTCATATGCATAAGAAGAACAAGAACAAGAACATGCATTGCTCCTCTAGTTATCTTCCAAAGCTTCTCCTTTATTATTACTCAAGAAAATAGATCTTGGACAGAAAATACTCCAAAACCCTAAGAGCATAGAATGGAAATGGTGGAACAATAGAGAGAGAGAGAGTGGAAAATCAAGTAGCATAATAATAGCTCAAGATATGGTGAAGAAAAGAGTGAGGGGAGGGTTCCTTTTATACTTGGAGAGACAAACTCACCCCTCTTGGATCAATGCCAAGTGTCCAACACCAAGCAAAAGAGGAGATCCCAAGGGTAGTGCACACCATCTAGGGCTTGAAAACTAGATCTAGGGTGTAGAAAGGATGGAAAAAGTTGGGATCAAGCAAAAAGGGTGTGGGAGGCCTTGGGATTGATGCCAAGGAAGTGGAAAGGTTTCAAATAATTTAAAAAAAATTATTTGTGGAGTTTCTAGAAGAGGGAGGGCGTAACTCCTCTTAGAGGGTTCACCTCTTGGGATGAGGTAAAGGATAGAGGGTGAGAGATGAGTGTGGTGAGGTTGGGATCACTCAAAGCACAAGTGAGAGGCCATGGGATCCGTGCTAGGCAAGAGGAAGAGCCTCCAACAAATAAAAAACGATTTTTGTTGGAGATCAACAAAGGAGGGACATAACTTCCTTGGAAGACGCACCACAAGGGGGAAAAACAAGAAAAGGAGGGAATTAATGAGGTGGAGGGAGTGGGGTCACCTCAAGGGGTGATGTGGAGGCTAGAGGGAGTGAAAGCACAAGAGAGGGGGCCACACTCAAGTCACAAATTTAATTAAAAAGGAAAAACGTCAATCCCCCTAGGGAGGCGTGATTTTTGAGTGTGGAGATGGTGTAAGGGGTTAGAATAGGTTGGAAAAGGTTAGGAGGGTAATGTTATGCTTAGGGGGTCTCTCTCTAACCATTATTTCACCTTTTTCATCCTTTAAACTCATTATTACAAAATTACATTTTTGCCATGTTTGGACTTTAGCAATTAAAATTGCTGTTTTAGACTGACTGACACTTCGGGTGGACAAACCCACGGCTAAAGTTGCCCAACTGAGCTGAAACTTGGTCCATGGATGTGGGGGATGCTATTCCATTTCTTTTGAGCACAAATACCCCTATCAAAATCCAATGACCTAGTTTTTACAATAAAAAATAATTAATTAATTAAATAATTAAACCTCCAAACTTAGGGAAATTTAATTAAAAATTAATTAATTAAAAAAAACTAATCTAGACTTGATGGAATTCCGCGAGACTTTATAAGATGTCTTGCATGGGCATTTACAATGATTCCCTATAATAGTTACCAAAAGATAAACTCACTAGAACGCCGTTCATGACTTTGGAGGAATTATTGCAAGTGTGAGGGAAAAACTCAAGGGAAATCAAGAGGGCTGAAAAGCCCAATTGATAACCTAAGGATAAAAAACCCTTGGTGAAAGGAACTCTCCCAGTGAACCGATCCCAAGGTAACTGACCTAGACATGACTCATGTAGACTTATTACATTATTAATCCACGCAGGGGTGCGGAAATTCCAATTACAAAAAGAAGTGCTGGGGCCAAACATGCCCTGTAGAACCAAAGTCTTCAACAAATTTGCATCTGATGATGCATCTCTTCATGGCACATGGAGTTGACCACTTGTGTTGGAGAGGCGGTCAACACAATTGAATTGAAAATTGAGCAAGTAAAGTGATAAATTAAGATGCAATGCTGAATAATGCAATCTGGAAATTAAATTTCTGCATTTAAATTTAAATGCAAAATACAGAAATTAACAATGAAATTCCAAAAAAGGAAATTTCAGAATGCTACTTATACAACATGAACCTAATATATGATCTAAATGTGAGATCTAAGGTTCAAATACAATCTGGAAAAGACAAATTTCTGAACTATATCAAGTGCTGGAAATGCACTTGATGAAAACAGAAATTTAATACAATTTCCAGACTGTAAAAAATAAAAAATAAGCTAGTTTATAATAAATAAATGAGATCCTATGTCACTATGCTATGCTGGAAATGCAAATTTCTGAATTAGTTTAAGTGCTGGAAATGCACTTAATTCAAACCAGAAATTTGAAACAAAATCATATATAATACTTTAGCCTAGTTTAAAATCAAGAAATTGAATTCCTAGACTAAAATGATTACTGGAAATTGAATTTTTCTGAAAAAAGTAAAAAATAGAACCTAGTAATTACTTAAAACAGAAAATAATCTAATTTCCAGCAAGCTAAACTAATTTATATGAAGTGCCTAACCTAGTCTGAATTCAAGGATCTAAGGGTTGTTTTAAAGCATACCACTAAGCTCCTATACGGCCAAAAATTGAAACCTAATCTACGTAAGGAAATAACCTAAAGAGGTGTTAATTTCAAAATTGGACCAAGTAATTTATTTGCCGAAGTATTGCTAGCCTAATTTACTACTTTTTGAAGCAACAAGAATAGAAATACCTAGAGTAAATGAAATTAAATAACAAGAGTGAAGGAAATTCACACCTAACTATCCAACCTTTGAAGTAGTTCTTACTTAGTTGACTTTGATCCAATCCTTTAGCTCGCATACAAAATCTCCAATCACCAACAAATACATCCACAATGTAGCCTCACACATATAAAGATGAAATAATTCCCTCACAATATTTGCTCCTAGAAGAAGAGATGCTCTAATATAGCTCACTCAACAACAACCATTACAAGTGAGGGGAGCCTTTTATTTATAGAGTTCGAGGCTCAACCACCTCACAATAAAAAAATACTATCCTAGTGATCATGTTTGATGAGTCAAACAAGTAATAAAATAATGTTGCTTCTGAATTGGTCATCAAATAATATATTAATCCTTCCATGAGATGATCAAGGAGCTAGAGCGCATGCCTAGGAAGGCCTATCCAACAAATAGCCATAAAATAATGTCTAAGAGAGGTGCGTCCTAGGGAATGGTGCAAAGAGTTGCAACCATTCTCCAAATATAGTGAATAATAACTTCCCACAAGTGTGCCCTCTAAGAATAGCCTAAGACCTTGTCAAATCATAATAAAATAGTCTCCAAATAATGCAAATGGTCCACCAAGAGAAGGAACGCCATTCCATAAATAGCAAGAGACCAAGTCCATGGAATAAAAAAATAATATCCAAGAGATAACTCCTCGATGAAAATCTCGAACCATGTGAAGAATCTTCCAAAATAGCAAGGGCGCACTAGTTCCAAGTCAAATATCAATCATCAAGGTGAAAACATGGTGTTAATAGGGATTATTCAATGGTGTAGGTGGACCTTCTACTAGAATGCACTACCTAGGAGAGAGTGCCAAGAAGATGGAGTTAATAAGTGAGTGGAAGAATGGTTAATTAAATGTAAAAGTGGACAAATGGGTAGGACGCATGCATAATTAACCCTAAAAAGCTATGCAAGATCAGCCACCTCCTCAACATATATGCTAAGACTAATAAATAGTCAACAAAGAGTGGCATGTGTGAGTGTGAACAAGGCTAAAGAGAGGCAATGAATTCCTCATGAGGGCAACCACTAACCAAATGTCATTTTTTATTATTAGATTGCCTCTAACATGTGTGCCAAAGGGGAGCGCTACACTCAAGTCGTGTTCCTCACAAACATTAAGTTGCATTCCCTCGTGTTTTTTGCTTTTCTCTCTCTCTCTCGTGTTTTTTTTTTTAAATTGCAACTTAGGGAATGAGGACTTAATCAAGGTTTAGAGCCCAGTAATAAAATAGGCCAATAATGTAGCACTTCAACCTTAGGTTTGGGTCTCATTAATTAGTAATAAAATATCCCAAACCACTTTGGTATGTTCACACATGGAAAAGGTGATATAATGAAATATGCCAAATGAGAGGTTAGTTATGAAGGAAAAACTATATGAAAATGGATGAAATGAATCATGCGCCCTCTATAGGAGTGGGTAAATGATGGAATATGAGCATAATATGAATTATGTCTAGGTAAGATGAAACGGTGATGAAATAATGGATGGTACCTAGGAAAAATGATGAAATGATAATGAAAATGGAATGACATCTAGGCAAACCACTAGGAAAGTATCCCACCAAGCTAGAAGACACAACTAGGAATAAGACTTGAACCCATCATGCAACAACCAAGTGAGAGTAATGACTGGAACATCGTTAGCATAAGAGAAAGGTAATAGGAGATCTCCCCACCAATAATGAACCATGGAGTAACACCTGTAACAAGATGAATATACATGATATACTGTTGAAGCAACCCCTACCAATGGTACAAACATGACTAATCAATCTGATAAGCTAAAATGAGTAAAAGAGCATGATAAATGATACTGCCAAGCCATCTTGTAAGAATGCCACCTTGGTTGGCCAAGGGTCGGGTAAACCATAAGGGTAGCACCAAAATAACATGTGCAATATGACAATGCCCCTGGATCTGCAATTGGTACATAGAAAATCCACGGGTGTCATCCTGCAATGTGTGATGAATGTAGAAATTTCCAACCCTAGATGATTGTTGTCCTTATAATTTCAATTAAACAAATAAATTGTTGAATTTAATTAATGCAAATATTAAATTTCAAACCATAGCATCAATCACATAATAGATGAAAAAGTAAATAGTGGAAGCATAAAGCACATACACAGGGATTTCTCTTTCAAATCAGATTTTCATTCCTTTGACAAAGCTTACAAGGTAACCTCTAGAGTCTACTAAAACACAACAACTACATGATTATCAAATCACCTTTAAAAGGTGTACGACCTGCCTGAGAGAGGTACAACCTATTGGAAAAACAAGAAAACAACAACAAAATTGCTATATGATCTTGTTGTACGGCTATACAACTTTGCTATACGGATTCTATGGCCATCTTGTGGGCTATTGTATGGACTCCATACAACTATACAAACTATATAGATCCGCTGATGTACGGATTGTGCAGTTTGTAGCTGTACGAACTACGTGGATTTATGGTTGTATGGATTGTACGGATCTGTAGCTGTATGACCTACTTCTCTTCTTGATTCGCCCTACTCTGTCTCTCTCTTGGTCAATCAACCTCGTCTGACTGTGTGTGTCTGAACTCTCTATCTTGACCTTTCTTTATACTTTTCATTGAAACCATAATCTACCAAAACCCTAATCTCTCAGTGAGATCTATGGTTGATATTAATCCTATTCAAAGTTATAAATGCATGAAATACACTTTATTAGACTCAACAATGAAATAGAAGACTTTTCACTTTTTACTAAAGTGAATTACAAAATAGAATTACTTTTCGAAATATCTCGAACCACTTCCAACACATTCACACTAAACTTGTGCAGAAGTTCTTGTCCGAGCTATATTTCTCAACACTCCCTCTTAGCGAGAAAGGAATTCTGCACCAACCCAAGTCTATCGCTAAATGCTTCAAACTTCCCTTTTTCCAAGGGCTTGGTCAGAATATCAACTACCTGCTCATCTATGGGAATTTACTAGAGCTTCACCACTCCCTTCTAAATCTTTCCTCATATGAAGTGATATCTAATCTCCATGTGCTTGGACTTGTCATGAAACACTAGTTTCTCATAGAGTTCAATACAACTTTGATTATCATAGCAAATCACTGTGGGGCCAACTCCTGAAAATAATCTTACAAGTAACTTGTGAAGCCAAAGGGCCTCACAGCTAGCAGTACTGGCTACCATGTATTCTGCTTCTGCTGAGCTAAGTGCCATGGAAGTCTGCTTCCTAATGAACCATGATATCATTGTTTAACCCAAGCTAAAACAACACCTTGAGGTGCTCTTCTTGTCTGTTGCACTGCCTACCCAATCTAAGTTTGAATATCCTTGCAACTTCACTTCACTATCTCCAAGATATCTTAGACCATACTCCATTATGATCCTCAAATATTTGAGCACATGTTTTTCTACTACCCAATGCTCCTGCCTTGGATCCACCATGAACTGACTCAAGGTGTTCACTGCAAAACATATATTTGGCCTAGTGTTGACCAAAAACATCAAGGAATCTATCAACTGCTTGAACAATGTGGGATTCATAAACTATTAATCTGAAGCTTTCGCCTTCCTATTAGTGATCAGGGGTGTGGCCAKATGTTTGCAGTCCTCCATCCGAAACCTCTTTAGGATCTCAACTACATACTTACCCTACCCAAGGAAAAACTCCCTTGKTGTCTGCCAAACCTCCAAACCTCCAAACCTCCAAACCTAAGAAGTAATGCATCATGCCGATTTCTTTCATCTCAAACTCAGCTACCATATATGCTTTGCACCTTGGAATGAGCTTCTCTGTACCTATAAGAAACAAGTCATCTACATACATCRCCAAAATGAGTAGATTAGTCCCAACAAATATGTAATATAAGGTAGGATTTGCTTCTCTTTTGGTGAATCCCATAATATCCTTCGATCCTGGAATACCATGCTCTTGGTGTGTGCTTGAGTCCATTCAAGGCTTTCTTAAGCTTGCAAACATGGGAATTCTTCCCATTTACCTGAAATCCTTCCCATTTACCTGAAATCCTTGAGGCTGCTCTATGTACACTTCTTCTTCAATGATCCCATTAAGGAAAGTTGTCTTCACATCCATCCAATGTATCCTCCATCCCATAAATGAAATTAAGGACATATCTACTCTAATGGAAGTGTACCTGGCGACCAAAGCAAAAGTCTTCTCCTAGTCCACTCCCTCTTTCTAGAGACCCCTCTTGCCACAAACCTCACTGTGAACTTTTCAATGTTGCCATCTACTGCGTCCTTAATTTGGTAGAGCCACTTGGAACTCACTACTAACAACCCTCCCGTCTTGCCACTATGTCCCAAACATCATTCTTCATGATGGAAGTGTACTCCATCATGGCATCCCGCCATACCTATTGGTCTAGTGCCTCTCAAAAGTTGGAAGGCTTGGAATCTACGATGCTTCTCATCAATGCCATGTAGTTTGGAAAATTCTTTGGAGGTCTACTCTCTCTAAATGTGCTCCTAGGAGCCTCAACATACTCCTAAGTATCCCTCAACGTTTGAGTGAACCATCGAGGTCTCTTGATTGAAGTGGAAGGGGCTACCGTCTCCCGCTCTTCACATGTAGGTTGTTGTACTGCTTTGGAAATCACCGGTGACCTTGGCTCAACCTTCAGAGCTTCCTACTCCTTATTCTATATCAGTAGAATAGGCTCATGGGACTTCCAATGCCAAGTCTTCCTCAAACTTTACATCCTTGCTCATTATTGTCTTCCTCTGCTCTGGAATATAGACCTTGTAATCCTTTGAAGTCTCACTGTAACCTACAAATAAACCCTTCTTGCTGGAGGCTTCCAACTTGGTCCTCTTCTCTACTGGTACATGGATATAAACTAGATAGCCAAAGATGCATAAATGACTCACCTTTGGCTTCAAACCAGTGAATGGCTCCTTTGGTGTCTTGTCCTCCAAGATCCTGAGAGCACACTGGTTCTGGATGTAGACTGCTGTGTTGCATGCCGTTTCCCAAAGAAACATCGGTAAGTCCTAGTCATGAATCATGGCCTTAACAACCCTTATGATGGATCGATTCTTTTGCTTCACAACTTCATTCTGGTATGGGTTGTACAAAACAATCAACTCCCTCTTGATTCCTGCCTCCTTGCAGAAACCCTTTGAATCCTTAGAGGTATACTCACTCCCATTGTCTGAACTCAAGACTTTCATCTTCTTCCCTGTTTGGTTTTAAACTTGAGTTCTTGAAACCTGCTAAAGACCTCATCCTTGGTATTTAGCTAAGTTACCGGATTTGTCGACCCTAGGGGATGGATCTGTGGATCCTCGGATCTGAACCAGATTTGGATTCAAATCCGCCCAAGATCTATTTCATAAACGTTTCCTGCGCTAGTGAAAATGGATCCCTCCACAATGTTTCATGTTTCGTGTGCTCACTCACAGCTCGCTGTAAGTCGCGGGTTAGCTCAATGAAATTCGAATCCATTAATTTCGTGTAGTGTTTGTCGAAGATGGTAATG
>JASDQU010587391.1:82668-96127 GCA_032191745.1 Picea mariana | reverse complement strand
GTATATGTACTTTTCTCTTTTCCCAAGAAACCCTAACTTACATAACCAACTCAATCTAATGGCTATCATAAGTCTAATCTGAGGGCTCATATTTAATGCTCCTCATTAATTACAAAATAAGTAATAAATGCTCATTAAATACTTTTTGGGTCCCACAACTTAAAAACACTTTAAGCTATAAAGTACATTCACTTTATAAAAGCACTTTATTTAAAAAGTCTAGGAATTATGACTTTATGTCCTCCCCTTGACAAAACACAAAAACATGAATGAGGACATCCCTTGTTATATTTCAACTCTCCCTCTTAACGAGGAATGTACTCGTTGCCATCTCCATCATCTGGTCCCATCATACTGTGCTCTGTAGAAGCTCCCTTCGAACCTAGAGCCATCTGCAACACCTGCACAAAACTCGAACTCGAACTAGAACTAGAACTAGAAGATCTTCTCCTGGCAACCTCCCGGAACCTTGAGCTCACTTCATCTTGAGCATCGGTTCGATCAACCTCGCTGAGCCTTCTGCCAGTGCTCAGAAGAGACTCGCTCTCTTTTCTCGGAATGCAAGACTGATACCTTGGCGCCACCACAGTCTCAGAAGCCTCCTCACGCTCCTCATCCGACGCTGAATCACACATCATAGGCTGTCCTCTCAACATATACAACCTATCCACCTGGTTACCGATAAGMTGCAGCTCTACCGGATCCACTCCCTCTCTGTAGATAAAGACATGGTTCCTCGTGAACAATACGCAATATCCTACATCCTGCAAGGCTGAGACTGAGAGTAAGTTAACACTCAACCCTGGAACAAAGAGAACTCCATCAATCTCCAAGAGTCCCTCAAACTTGAGTTGGAATCTAACATTCCCAACTCCACGTACAACTCTCGCCATACCACCTTCATTTACCACCTGTCGGCCAGGACCAATCTCTATGAAGTCTGGGAATACTTGCCAGATTCCCGTCATGTGGTTAGAGGCTTCGCTATCCACAACCCATTTGACATCAACTTCGAATCCTCCGTTGCCGACACTGGAAACTAGGGTAACCAAAGAAAATTCCCTATCGAACTTTGAAGCAAAGTCCTCTATGGCTGCTATAGCAGTTGTCTCAGGCTGCTCTGACTCTTTCTTCTTCTTTTTTCTCTCAAGACATTGAGAGGCAAGGTGCCCCAACTTGTTACAACAATAACATCTGACTTTACTCAAGTCCCTTCCGGAACTTCCTTTCTTCTTGCTCTTTGCCACAAGAGCAACATTCTCATCAACTCTGTCTGTCTTTTGATCACTGCTCTGAGATCTTTCCCGAATCTCCTCCTGAGTGAAATCATCCCACAGTCTGCTCCAATCTGGTAAATGCTCACGACCCACCACGCACTTCACGAAGACTTGCCAATCTTTGGTGAAGCCATTTAAGGCTATCCTCACCAAGTCAGAATCCGAAGTGACCTCTCCAACAACTGCCAACTCATCTTTAACTTGAGCCACCCGGGTAAGATAAGAAGAGACACTCTCCTCCTTACCCATCTTGGTATCATGCAACTTAGCCTTCAAGGCCATCTTTCGGTTCTCATTCTTCGCCTCGAACAAGTTTTTAAGTGCATCCCACATCTCCTTGGCAGTCTTTTTCTCAGCCAAGTGTGGAATAAGGTGATCCTTCACCCCATCTAGAATAATCCTCCGAGCTTTAGCTTCCTTGACCTCATGCAAGTCCAAAGCAACAGGATCTGCTGCGGGAGCTGCTACAACAGAGCAGGCATAGCTATAGATCTTGTTCTCCTTGAGAACGGCTGACAAATGAACCTTCCACTGCAAGTAGTTGGAAATGCCATCCAACTGATCCTCATATCTAATGCTTGCAGCCATATTCCCTGTCACAACTCAAGGAAAACAATCACATTCTTTTGCCCAAATATCACACTGCCCACTGTCAGAGATAAAGCTCTGATACCATGTTGATTTTTTAATGACAAAATCAGAAATATTTCATTCACACATTTCGTCAAACACTTAGCAACCTAGAGATAACTGTCTTCTTAAATTTCAGAAATGCATATTCACATTCAGAAATTTCTATAAGCAGAAATACACATTGTTAAGAAAATATGCAGCGGAAATGCACAATGGACAGCAACCCATAACTCACAGAAATTTAGGCAACTGCCAGGGAAAACCCCAATGTGGGGAAACCCAACAAGAGAGAGAAATCTGATTATTTTGCTTCAGGAAAGTTCAGAACAACATCAATAACACTTTTTCAGCCAAGAGAAATACCTCTTATAGCACAAAACTGTCCCCCACAAATCTGTCTTGAAAACCGTGCCACAGTCCGTACAGCTGTATGGATTTGCTGAAATTCGGCACCTTGAAATTTGTGCCACAATAGACTGCTGTACATTCTCTTCTGTACGATCGTCCTCATTCAGAAAATTCTTCAAGGATGCCTCAAAAATCATGCCCAAGCTTGCCTCAGTTTTTGTGCCTCAAGAATGCTGCTATACGGCCTGTCCCAGCGAATAACACTGCTGCAAATCAAAACAGAAAAAGCCTCCTTGGGATTTGCGCTCTAGCTCTCTTGGGAATCGTGCCCTTCTTGATGTTCACTTTCCTCTCTCAAGCAATCTCTCAACTTCTCCTCTCGTCTTCTCTGGTGTGTCTTTCTCACATCCCTAAGCATATATATGTACGTTTCTCTTTTCCCAAGAAACCCTAACTTACATAACCAACTCAATCTAATGGCTATCATAAGTCTAATTTGAGGGCTCATATTTAATGCTCCTCATTAATTACAAAATAAGTAATAAATGCTCATTAAATACTTTTTGGGTCCCACAACTTAAAAACACTTTAAGTTATAAAGTACATTCACTTTATAAAAGCATTTTATTTAAAAAGTCTAGGAATTATGACTTTATGTCCTCCCCTTGACAAAACACAAAAACATGAATGAGGACATCCCTTGTTATATTTCAACAAGAGCTACTGCAGTAAGGCTATATGAGAAAGTTACTGTCAAGTTTAGGAACACTGAGGGTTGGTTAGAAGAAATTAACTGTAATATAGGAGTCAAGCAAGGTTGTTCCCTATCCCCTACCCTTTTCAACATCTATATTGATAAGTTAGAATATTGTTTGGAGGATGCAGGTTGTGTTGGCCCGACTCTCGCTAGTATAGTCATCATCCTCCTTTATGCTGATGATATTGTTCTTATGAGGAATGGTCCATATGACCTAGGTAAGCAACTGATAACCCTCAAGGACTTTTGCTGTAGCATGGGCATGACTGTGAACATTGACAAAACAAAGGTTATGATCATTAAATCCAAAAGGATCACCTACGATACTTTGGTTTATGAAAACAATATCTTGGAGGAAGTGCCTTCATACAAGTATCTTGGAATCGATATCCACCACAAGCTCAATTGGAACTATAACATTGAAAAAAGGATAAATGGAGGGTGGGAAGCTTATTATGGGCTTGAAAACAATTGTAAATCAACAGACCTTTGGCTTTGGGATAAAAAAAAACTCCTCTATCACACTCTCGTCACTCCAACTATCTTGTATGGATGTGAAGTTTGGGGCTACAACGTATCTAGAGAATCCTGGAGAAAGATAGAACATATCCAAAAGAATTTTATAACTTATAATCTCAAAATTAAGGGCAATACATCCTATCCTATCCTTCTCATAGAAGCAAGCCTTTCCCCCATTGAGAGCATTTCTACGATTAGATACCTAACGTACAAGAACAAGATAACATGGATGACAAGAGGCTCCCCAAAATTGCTTCAAACTCTAGCCAAAACCACCAGCGGCTCAAGCGGGGATGGCATAAAGATGCCAAATCTTGCCTAAATCATTGGGGAATACAAGAAGAAGCCATCATGCAGAATATCGATAATATTACAACTATTGTCGATAATATTACAAATATTATCACTTCTAAATTTAAGGAGAATATGTGGTGTCATAAAGGATTAGTGGATAAAAGGAAATTAAGATACTACAAGAAGGTGGTCAACCCTAATTTAGAAGATCAAAATTACCTCTCAGTTTTGAGAAGTGCAAAGAAGAAAATAAACATTGCTAAAATAAGAACAAACTCTCATGAGCTACATGGTGAAACTGGGTGTTGGACAACTCCCAAAATACCATGGGATGAGAGAATTTGTCACCTTTGTAACACTAAGCAGGTAAAAGATGAAAAACACTTCCTCTTGGATTGCCCTGCCTATACCCATATTAGATCCCAATTTAAAAATATTTGCCACATTATCGACCTTCCTAACCTCCTAAGTCATCAAAACTATGGTGATTTTGGAACGCTTCTCTCAATGCTTTTTGAGCATAGAAATATATTTTCAAAGGAATTGAAGTAATCTCTTACCTTCTTAAGGTCCGATAGACCAATTGGTCTCAGTGGACGTTAATCATCATCATCTTTTAAGTTATATATTATATATATATTTTGAAATGTATATATGTGTTATAATTTTTAAATTTTATATTTTGTAAATTTTTATTAGAGTTTTAGTTTTCCTTGAAAGTAGGAAATATATTAAGAGACCAAGACCTAGCGGCATCTGGCAGGATTGGAAGTATGCCCCCTTACATATCACTAGTGGGTTATTTTAGGTGGCCAAGTTTGTCTACACATAATGATGCAACTACATGTCGATATCTTCAAAATGTATTAATAGAGGTTAGGTCTATCCATATATATATAGTACCTACCATTTCTCTACTATATCCGGATCCTGGCTTTTCTAAAATATGATGGATCAGTATTTGGATATGCATCTCGATCTGGATCTAGATCCGTATCCGAATCTTGGTAACTTAGGTATTTAGGAAGTAGATCCAAGTCTTGTGAGAGAAGTCATCAATGAAGGAAACATGGTACATACTTCCTGTAATTGATGCTACTTATAGTGGTCCAGAAACATTCGAATGTACTAGGTCTAGAATCTCCTTATACCTATGCTCGCTACTTGGGAAAGTAGCCTTGGCATGCTTGCCAAGTGTGCACCCTTTGCATACTCCATGCTACTCAATACTAAACTCTAGAAGACCTGTGATTATCTCCTTTGGGATAGGCAATACCTTGTGATGCAGTGATGCAGGAGCATCGCCATCATCATTTTATAAGGCAGGGTGGAAGATGATGCGACATCCAGCGCAACGCTTTATAACCAGTTTCGATTCCAAGGAGGGCGCATCACTTTAATTTTGAGACCTTGTAATTAAAGATCCCATGAGATCTTCAGGCTAGATCCTTTGAATATGCTCTAGGAGATTGTAAATATCTTTAATACCTGTAGGATTGTACAGATTTTTAGCGGCGACTCATATCCGAATTGTAATTGTTCATTTATTGTAATAAACCTAGTGGTAGGATGCTTTTAATTATGATATGAAAGCACTAGAATATTCTGGAGGGAAGGCTCGAGAATCCCCTTCATGTATAAATTAATGTAATCTATGCCCATAAGAGGATGCTGTTATCACTACTATTGCTGCTGGAAAAAGATGTTGTGGCTGTTGAAAGTTGTTGTTACTATTGTAAACTACTGTTGAAAGAATATAGAAGAAGAGAATTGCTTTCAAATTCTAAAATGGTGAATATTGTTTATCCCTGAGTAATTGGATAAATGATATGTTGTTTACCTCTGTGTTTTGTGTGTGTATGCATCTAAATGGTTGGTTGAATGAGTCCTTGAATTAATTTATGAGTTTCAATTGTTTCTCTTCTGAAATCTCGTTGCAAGGAGTGCACAGTGCCAACGCAAGGAGTGCAGAGGCCAAACCATCTACAGGTTTCGAAGCTAAGGAGAGATAGTGTAAGTTTGCAGGGAGTGAGTGCAAGGAGTGTGCCTACACTCACAACAGCGTAAAAGCTCAAAGGAGGGATAGAGTGCGAGGAGTGCATAGAGCCAACACTTTGCTAAGTGTTGATAAAGCTCAAGGAGAGATAGCGCAGAGAGTGCGCATGTGACTTTCAAAAGTCCCAGGCTTAGGAGAGAAGCACAATGTGTGCGCCGGAGTTTGAGTCATTCAGGGAACGAAGCTCAAGGAGGGATTGTGAGAGTAAATCCCCAAGTCCTTTGGACTTCGCTGCTCCGATAGTTTGAAGTTGTTTGTCACAAGAGAGCCTCGAAGCCCCGAAGCCCCGTAGTGAATCTACACCGTAGATCAACGAGCGAGTGTAAGCCGTTGGATCCCCGAGTACTTTGGTGATTCGACACCTCGGGAGAAGTTAGTTGTTGCGTAGAGTGGAGAAATTCTCGAAGTCCCGAAGCTCGGAGTAAATCCATGCCAGTTGTTGGGTATACGTAGACTGTAGATTTCCGAGTTGTTCAGAATTCGACTATTCGGAAGGTTTTGGGTTGGGATTGTTTTGGCGTGGAAAAGTCTTGAAGCCCCAGAGTTCGGAGTGAACACGGATCGTTGATCCAAGGGTAAACGCCAACCGTTAGCTCTGTGGATTTCGGCCCTTCGCTAGTTCGAAGGTTTTGGGTGCGGAGTGTTGTATTGGTAAATCCTCTGGAGCGTCGGAGTTAACCCTTTCAATTGAAGCCCAAAATCACGAGCACGACTCCGTTGAAGTAAGAGGACCCTCATGAAGAGAAAACTTTCACGTGGAGAAAGGAAAAAGGCAGGTGGTAAAGAGTTTAAGAGTTTTGTGGGGACCCGAGAGCCACTTCGACTCTTGTGTAGTTCGATCCTAGACCGGGAGGTCGTGTGAGCCCTGAGGGAGGGGTTTGCATCAAGTGGTATCAGAGCGGGAATAAGCTTTGTGAGAAGAAATATTTGGAATCATGCCACCGAGGAGACGCAGGGAGAGACTTGTAGTCAATGTAACTATGGAGGAGGAAGTGAGACAACTTCGTGCAAGGCGGGACGCCATGGAAACAACACAAAGAAAAAACCAAGGGCTGGTGATGTTAGTGAAGCTGAGAGTGAAGATCTAGAAGAAGAAGAAGTAGTGGGAGAACACGTTTAGAGGAGCGATTGTTGAGAGCTGTTGTCAAGCTGGGAACCAGAGCGAAGATGGAAGTTCCGATGTACGAAGGTAATCTGAATGTAGAATAATTGCTTGACTAAATAAGTGCTTTAGACAAGTACTTTGATTATGAGGAGATTGATGATGAGAAGAAAGTAAAGCATGCTGTGACCAGGTTGAAGGGACATGCAACTTTATGGTGGGATGACTTACAAGCTGATAGAAGAAGGAAAAGTAAGACCAAAATTAAGAGTTGGGATAGAATGGTAGATAAGCTCAAGGATACATTCATACCCAAAGATTATCAGTTGAATTTATTCAAAAGGTTGCAAAATCTGAGACAAAAAGGTTTGTCAGTGAAGGAATATATTGAAGAATTTTATAGGTTAAATATAAGAGCAGGACATAGTGAAAATGATGAAGAGAAAGTTGCTAGGTATTTTGATGGATTGAGGTATGAAATCCAGGATGAGATTAGTATGACAACGATGAGGACTGTGGAGGATGCTTATTAGATAGCCTTGAAAGTAGAAGAAAAATTGGTGAGAAAGCAGAGTCAGAGGAACATGGGAAAGAGTCCTAACAGAGGAAGAGAAACCAATAGAGAAAAGTTTCAGAAACCCGGGGGAGAAGCTGGAGGATCTAATAGTTAGACAGATAGAGGAGGAAGTCCTAGAGGAGGATCCTCTAGAGGAAGAAATCCTTTTCCAAGAGGCAGAGGAAGAGGCAGAGGAGGAGAGATCATGTGCTATGCTTGCGGAAAAACAGGGCACATGTCTTGGGAATTTCTAGAAAATAAGAATGCAGGAGTCAGAGAAGATCACATTTCTGAAGCACAACAGAGGAATGTAGAGACGAAAATGAAGGCTGAAACAACTGAAGAGGGAAGATCGCTCATGATGAGGAAAGCTCTTGTGAAGCCAAAAAAAGAGGTGCGGGAACCAGCCCAGAGAAACAGTTTATTCAGAACTGCTTGCAAGACCAGAGACAGAGTATGCAAGGTGATCATAGACAGTGGGAGCTCTGACAATTTAGTATCCACGAAGATGGTGGAAAAGTTGGAGTTGGAGACGACAACACATCTGAATCCATACAGGGTGTCTTGGTTGCAAAAGGGACATCAAGTTATGGTAAGTAGACAGTGTAAAGTTGAGTTTAAAATGGGTAGTTATAAAGAGGAAGTTTTATGCGATGTCATCCCTATGGATGTTTATCATGTTCTGTTGGGGAGACCGTGGCAATATGACAGGAATGTCATACATGATGGGAGGAAGAATACTTATACCCTTGAGAAAAATGGGTGTAAACATATGTTGTTTCCATTAGAAAATAAGGGAGTCAAAGAGGAGGCTAGTCCTAGTATACTTCTCATGACTAGGAAGGAGCTCTTGAAAGAAGTCAAGAAGGATCAGGAAATGTAGTTTGTTGTTATAGGTAAGCAAGAGTCATCCTTATGAATACTTCTATGAATGATTTGCCTGCAAAAGTTTAGGAATTACTGGATGAGTTTGTTGACATTGTGGTGGATGAGTTGCTTCATACTTTTCCGCCCAGCATGAGTATTAGTCACCATATTGATCTTATTCCGGGAGCAGGTTTGCCGAATAAAGCAGCGTACAGATTAACCCCTCAAGAGAATGAAGAGGTCAAGAAGCATATCCAAGAGTTGTTGGATAAAGGTCTGATCAGAGAAAGCTTGAGCCCGTGTGCAGTACCAACTGTGTTGAGTCCAAAGAAGGATGGAGGTTGGAGAATGTGCACAGATTCCAGAGCCATCAACAAGATAACCATCAGGTATAGATTTCCTTTACCTAAAATGGATGATTTGATGGATTGTTTGAGTGGAGCTAGTTATTTTTCCAAGATAGATTTGAAAAGCGGTTATCATCAGATAAGAATGAGAGAAGGAGATGAATGGAAAAAAACATTCAAAACAAATGAAGGATTGTATGAGTGGCTTGTCATGCCATTTGACTTAACAAATGCTCCAAGTACATTCATGAGGTTAATGAATAAAGTGCTCAAAGATTTTATTGGGAAGTTTGTAATTGTTTATTTAGACAATATTCTAGTTTTTAGCAAGACTGAGGAGGAGCATTTAAGACACTTAAAGATGGTGCTGGGGAGGTTGCAACAGGAAAAGTTGTTGATAAATTTGAAGAAATGTGCTTTTATGAAGACAAAACTTGTATATTTGGGGTTTGTAATCACTTCAAATGAGCTGAAGATGGATCCAGAAAAGGTGAGGGCTATAAAAGAGTGGCCTTCTCCAAGAAGTGTGTTTGAAGTAAGAAGTTTTCATGGGTTAGCAAGCTTTTACAGGAAATTCATCAAGAATTTCAGTAGTATTTGCGCACCCATGCTGGATATATAAAGAAGGAACATGGATCTTTTGATTGGACAAAAGAAGCCAAGAAAGGATTTAGAGTGTTAAAAGAAAAGATAATAGAACAACCTATCTTAATTTTTCCAAACTTTAGGAAGACTTTCTGAGTCAAATGTGATGCAAGTGGAGTGGCCATCGATGCAGTTTTAAGTCAAGATGATAAGCCTGTCGCTTATTTTAGTGAGAAGTTGAATGATGCTAAGAAGAAGTATTCAACATATGACAAGGAATTTTATGCTGTAATTCAAGCTTTGGAAAAATGGAGACATTATCTTATACCGAAGGAGTTTATTTTGTATATTGACAATCATGCTTTGCAATTCATTACCAGACAAGAGAAATTGAACCAGAGACATGCCAAATGGGTAGAATTCATGCAGAATTTTACTTTTGTCATTAAACATATTAGTGGGAGAGCTAACAAAGTTGCAGATGCTTTGAGCAGGAGATGTTTAATCTTGCAGGAATTTCAAGTGGAGACCTTAGGATTTGAACGCCTCAAGGAGATGTACCAAGAAGATCTAGATTTCAAGGAAGCTTATGGAGCTTGTGAAAATCCTTTGTTGAGGGATAGAAGCCAATGGATAGAGTATATTATCCAAGAAGGACTGTTGTTTAAAGGAAGCCAATTGTGTATCCCAAAATGCTCAATGAGGGACAATTTGCTGAAGGAAAAACATAGTGGAGGATTGGTTGGACATTTTGGCCATGATAAAACATATGCGCAGTTGAGTTCTTCATACTATTGGCCAGGCATGAGGTCTAATGTGAAGAAGTTTGTGGACAAATGCAGAATTTGCCAGTATGCTAAAGAAAAGCAACAGATCACAGTGTTGTATCAACCATTGCCTATTCTAGACAGGCCGTGGGACACTATAAGTATGGATTTTGTTCTGGGATTGCCAAGAACCCAGAGGGGAAATTATTCAATCTTTGTGGTGGTTGACAGATTTTCAAAGATGACACATTTTATACCATGTCACAAAACTAGTGATGCTACTCACATAGCGAATTTATTTTTCAAGGAGATTGTGAGATTGCATGGGTTACCCAGGAGTATAGTCTCAGACAGAGATACAATTTGTGGGACACTTTTGGAGGACTTTGTGGAACAAGATAGGGACAAATTTGTCTTTTAGTTCAACGTATCACCCTCAGACAGATGGATAGATTGAGGTAGTGAATAGAAGCCTATGGAATATGCTAAGGAGTTTGGTAACTAAACATAACAGTCAGTGGGATAAAATTATACCTCAAGCGGAGTTTGCATATAATGACTCACCAAATGTGAGTATTGGTAAGAGTTCATTCCAGATAGTGTACGGAATGCATCCTAGGGGAATTTTAGAATTGAGAGATTTAGGAGAAGCTGAATTTTGAAGTGCAGGAGCAGAGGATTTCGCTGCAGAAATGCAGAGATTGCATGACCAAAGGACAACTACAAGATAGCAGCCAAAGATACAAAGACAGATTAGATAAAAAAAAGAGAGAGGTGAATTTTGAGGTTGGAGACCAAGTCTTGGCACACTTTAGGAAGGAAAGATTTCCAAGAGGGAAATATAATAAATTGAAGATGAAGAAGATAAGACCTTGTAAAATCCTCGGAAAATTTGCTACAAATGCTTATGAGATTGAAGTGCTAGAGGACATTGGAATTTCACCAATATTCAATGTAGCAGACTTATATCCTTACAAGTTGGATGACACAGAAGGGACAGATGACTAGGGGGAGATTCAGTGGAAGTGACAGATGCCCATAGCAAAGAAGCTTCAAATATAAAAGATCTTAGATCAAGGAATTGCTAAGAGAACTAGGAGAAAGGTTTACTATGAATATCTGGTTAAATGGAAGAATCATCCAGCAGGAGATGCCAGTTGAATAACTGAAGCGGACATCCAAAAGCATGGAAAATAAGTGAAGGAGCTCACGGATAGGAGTCCATGAATATTTTGTCCAGAGGAGTATGATGTAGGAGCATCGCCATCATCATTTAATAAGGTAGGGTGGAAGATGACGCGACATCCACCCTAGTGCTTTATAACGGGTTTGGATTCCAAGGAAGGCACATCACTTTAATTTTGAGACCTTGTAATTAAAGATCTCATGAGATCTTCAGACTAGATCCTTTGAATATGCTCCAAGAGATTGTAAATATCTTTAATACCTGTAAGATTGTACAGATTTTGAGTGGTGACTCATATATGAATTGTAATTGTTCATTTATTGTAATAAGCCTAGTGGTAGGATGCTTTTAATTATGATATGAAAGCACTAGAATAGTCTGGAGGGAAGGCTCGAGAAGCCCCATCATGTATAAATTAATGTAATCTATGCCTAGAAGAGGCTGCTGTTATCACTACTATTGCTACTGGAAAAAGAGAATTACTTTCAAATTCTAAAATGGTGAATATTGTTTATCCCTGAGTAATTGGATAAATGTTATGTTGTTTACCTTCGTGTTTTGTGTGTGTATGCATCCAAATGGTTGGTTGAATGAGTCCTTGAATCAATTTATAAGTTTCAATTGTTTCTCTTCTGAAATCTTGGTGCATAGTGCCAATGCAAGGAGTGCGGAGTGTTGTCGTCCTTATACACACATGCAAATGTGAGCTAAGTTCTGCTCACTTAGTGTTGTCCTCGGAGGCACAATGCCTAGGTTCAAAGTCCACGCTGTCACTTTGACTTGAACTTCTTCCGTCTAGGCTAACTCCTAGGGAAGCCAAGGGGGGTAGACCCTAGTTACTAGATGAGATTAATAGTTTAATGTTCTTGGAGTTGGTTTTAATTGGTTAAAAGGTCAGGGGAAATCTAGCCTATGATGTTAAGCAGCAAGTGCAAGATGCAATTATCTAAATATGAAAGTCATACCTTTTCCTAGGGCAACTAAGACTAGTGCTTAAGATTGGGCAGGGGTCAACTAAGTTAAGGGGATGTTCGTTACAAGATAATTACTGTTGGACACACCTACCACACTTAGAGGGGGGGTGAATGAGTGTGGGGCTCTTTTTCCCAAAACTTCCCTCTTGCACAAAAACTCATCAATTAGCATTCAACATTTATTCATTACCCATTGTTGTCATTTATAACCAGTTAGTTGTGAGCACATATCAGCAACATATATCAACAATATATCATCAACAAGTCATCACCACAATGAACACAAAGAACACAAGATGTATGTACAATTTTCTTTTTATTACGGACTACAATCCTTGGGGTTTATTAGCAACAACTAAATAGAGTACAACTCTACAAGAACACCAACTCTATATGCAAGACTCAACTTGCATTCTCAGCACCAACTGAGATGAGGCAACAATCCTCAACAGATATCAATCTGTACCATAAACAAGAGCATCAACCATGCACCAACCTGTGCCAAACAACCTGTAATCAACCTGTACCATAAACTAGTGCATCCAACCATGTACCAAGTATATACCAATCATGTGTCAACCACTCATCAACAATTACTCATCAATATGTACCAACATCATCAACTATACACCTCATGTATGTGCCAACTCATCAACTGCTTGTCTCAACCATGACTAGTTTTGGATTAGTTAACAACCCTAACTTGAAATAATCATAACTTTGTACCTGTACTGAATAAAGATCTGAAACTGATACACAATGTTCTTCAGTGTGTTTTATGCAATTCCTCCAAGTGGCACTACTTGAAACCTCTCAAAAAAGGAGTTATAGCAAAAATGGCATACGTTGCTGAATTCTGGCTTATTCTAGAGAGAGACCTTGTAGAGCGTGCCCTGCACAAAATATTTGATGAATAGATCTGAAACTGTTACAGAGTATACTACAGACTGTAATCTAACCAACACAATTGGTCTCACTGAATTTGGATCTGTTATGAAGAAGTTATGACGTTTTTGCCCGAAACACCTGATTTTGACTAGTTTCAGGACTAGCCACAAACCCTATTTTCCACGGAGTGTAACTCCCAAACTACAACGACCCACAAGTCGAATTTTTAACCACAGATACTTGGCTATGTTTTCTCACTTGCATAGCAATTTCAGGATCTGAATCATTATAGAAAAAAAGTTA
>JASDQU010587391.1:54976-65439 GCA_032191745.1 Picea mariana | reverse complement strand
ATTTCTTTGTAATATTCCAGTATAGAATCTGTGTGCTAAAATCTAATTTAGTTGGTTGGGGAATTTCGTCAAACACTTGGCATACAAGTTCCCAACTCCCTTGAAATCACTTCAATACTTGTTGTCCCAATTAACTCAAGTTTAAGGGTTGAAGATTATGTCAAACACATCATATGCAACACCTAAATCCCTTCCAAATGAGTGGTTGTTCTGAATTTATGCTTGTTGTTATGTTTATTTGCAGCTGGCTGGTTGAAGTGTTTTGTCAAACACCTTGCATGCTACTGGTGTAGCTTTTGTTTTAATGTGTTTCATAATTGTTAAGTGTGCAAAATATCATGAAATGACAAGGAAATACATGATAGACATGAAAAGAAATACCCAGAAGAGATTGCAACAATAATAGTAAAATACCTCCAATCCTTGACTTATTTATATAATATAAGTGTTCAATGCCAAGACAATTTCCAGATTTGCATACAATCTTATGGTGGCTGTTTTCTATGGCTGAAATGGCTCCAATACAATAGAAATTAGCAACATTAATCTTCCACAAAGTAACCTCAATGATGGATACCCAAATGATGAATCTCCCACATAAAATAGTAGCTCCAATGAAGAGAAATGTGCCCTGGTTGTGGCAAATTCGCCCTGCTGAATATCAACTCGATCCAAGGGAGAAATAACCTCAAATCCACGCCAAAACTGGCCCAAGATGTATACAACCCGGTCCCAACAAGTAGAAACTAATACAACCCTAAAATATGAAGTTCTCCACTACTAAATGCACCCCTCCAAGCAATATTTCGCCCGGGTCATATAAAAATCAATCCAATTGAAATGACTACACAAAATCTGAATCGAAAATGATGTTCCACTTTGACAATGAAGCTCAGTGAGAAAATCCGAGTGATTCTCTCCCAAAATGACCAGCTAGGGTGGATGGTTTCACCACCGAAACTAATCTTGTGGTTTTCTTTGTAAAACCCAAAAAACCCTAAGCTCCAAGAGCTCTCCAACCAAGAGGCCAAATAGCAAAATATCAATCAACATGATGAGAGAATATGAGCCCGTATCTCTGAACATGATAAGAGAATACGAGCCCCCATCTCTCTTTTATACCCCTTTTCACCTTTTTCTCTTCAAATGACTTTCAATTCATGTTTAATATTTTCTCATAAAATCACTTTACTAATTTAATGAACCTTTTTTTTTAAATAAAAAAGTGATTAATTTGCCTTTATGATTTCTCCAGCCACTGGAAGTCACTTTTCATCATCCCATCCTGTAGATATTTTCGCCCCGGTTCCAACGAGCTATTACACTAAGGTAAATATTCTCCAAGAAACAAGCTCCAAACAGTACCTTTAGTGTACTTAATTAAAATATGTCCATTAATAACCCCGTTTTATGAAAATCATCGAAATGCAACGGAACCAAGAACAAGTTGTGCGGAAATGATCTTGATGATGAATAATGGTAAATAAACTAAGTTGGGCCCAATAAAACTCATCCAAACCCTCCGAGCTCATTGATGACATAGTTTCACCCCTCTGACTTGGATGACTCAAGCCTCTTGAAGTGACTCTAACCGCATATTAAGCGAATCCAAAAATGGGGACATGACAGTCCTCTCGTCTCAAAGCTTGCTTGTCCTCAAGCAATGCCATCATAACCTGGTATCCCACAAATTGAATCCACCTGAAACTGATTATGATACCAGGGTCCCAAATAAACTTGGAAGATGTGAAGTATCCTCACTCAACTCAATATTCTGTGAGGTAAGAACAAATGAGGCCTTCTGAATCCCGTTGATAAATAGAGCAACTTGATACTGTGAAATCTCGATAAACTCCTCAAGGGACTGCTCAACTATGGAACCAATCCCATGCATCCTAGGAGTAAACTCCTGCAACTAATAGTCTTTTCTCACGAAAAGTGATCATGGCCTCCACAACCTTGCAAAGACATGCACTGACTCCTCCAACTGAATGTATAGCTGCCAAAGTGAGGCGCTACCACAACTCAACGAATCACTAGAAAGTAAAATGTCCTCCTCTAGTCTGAAGCCCAATGGAAAATATGAGTGATTTTCCCCAATAAAGACCATCTTATCTTTGACAGTCGTTGAACTGCTAAGCCTTGTTGTAATCCCAGGGTCCCATGCTAATCTCCAAAAGGGACCATCATGCTCACGTTGCACCACTCTGGGACCATCATGTTGACGCTGCACAACTCTGGTCACCACTGTCTGCCCAATGTACACATACTGGATCCCCCACTCTTGGAAACCCATGCTAAAATACCTGTAAAGACTGGGCCTTCTATCAAGAAGAAGAATTTGTAAAGGTATCCCTGCGGAACCAAAGTCTGCAAATCCACCGCCATACTTGATCCTGGGTATCAAAAGAGAGAACCTGTCTTGCCATATAGAACGAATCCTAGCAAGCCCTCCATGACAATCCAAGAATGAAGTAGACCGCTCATTGGCGCAACCCGGTCCATCAAGAAGTGAAGCAAACTGTTGATGATTGTAGCTACGTGAGGCATTCTCCAAGACACAAACCTGAGAGAGAGAGCCCCTGAGAGGGGTGTGTGGTTCCTATCTGAGACATAGCTGAAATGTAGAGATGGCCTCCTCCTTACAGAGAGTTGAGAAGAACTCCATATGATTCTCCTGTGTAACGCAGTGAGAAAGGAGATTTGCAAAGTTGGACGTGCCTGTGGTTGAGCACAAGGTGAACGTGTGAAATCCCAAAGTGTTGGGTGCATTGTTATGAGACAGAGATGAAGATGATGTATTAGCCTCCTTTGAGTAGAGAGTTGATGATGAAACTCTAGATGACTCTCCTATGTAATGCAATGGGAAAGAAGATCTGTTGAGTGGACGTGCCTGTGTACGAACATAGGTGAACGTGATCCTAGTGGCTGAGCACTAGTGAGAAGTGGTTCTTTTGTGTAATGCAGTGAGTTAGAGATATGGACATCCCCATGGATGTGCCCCTAGTGGCTAAGCACTAGTGGGTGTATGAGATCCCTTGCTATATTGTTCAAGAGTCAGACCGGCCTGTAATCCTAATTGTAATGTAAAAGGTACAGGTCAGCCCCACCTTAATGTAATTGATAATTAATGTAAAAGATAATTAATCTGGTTAATATTAATTATATTATGAGATAGAGAGGTCGGCCCTGTTGTGCCAATAGACACTTCTATTGACAGGTCAAGTCTAATATAAGTAAAGGTAAATTCCCCATTGAGGAATCATATCTTTTGTGTGAGTTTGGAAATTTCAGTAAGTACATCTACTTGGGAAAAGTGCACACCTCTCTTGGGCGTTAGTCTTCTAGGGTTTGTGAGCACCCTTTTGTGTGCTAGGTTTTCTTGGTGGTGAAGGTCTTTCTTTTGAAGAATATAGCAAAGGATTGGCTGGGTTTTCTTCCCTTGTTGAGAAGGGTTTCCCAGGATACTTCTTGTGTACTTGTGCATGGTGTTTCTTCTTGTGATCTTGGTTGCTGCAACATAATTGGTTATGGTTTAAGTAAAATGCTAAAATGGAACGAACTTCATGCTTAAGCCTAGCTTATTGAAAAATCAACATGGTATTAGAACATAGGTCTTGAAGAACCCATTGCACAAGCAATTTTCAGCCATCTTCTCTCTCTTGCCAAATCGTACGACCCTCCTAGGGTTTCCAGAAATTTCGTACGACCTACCTTTCTAAGAGGTTTCAACACTTAGCATTTGGATGTTGGGGCTAAAAATACCATAGAAGTGTATGACCTCCTTCAACGCACCTCCAACAAGCTTCAGATTGAAATTCCGAGCATTTTGAAATTTTGGCCCTAGGGTTTCTAGGGTTTTGCTAATTTTTGTAGAAATTTCAGTATTAGGGGTTCTGCAACTCATTGAAGGAGCTCTTCAACTCACCAGTGATTCTCCTATCTTTCAAAGGCTTCTTGTTGGCAGTCATAAGTCCAACAAAACCTAAAAGTGCTAGCCTAGCCTAGCCGTTAGATTTTCTAGCCCAGTTGACAAAGGGTTGTGAAGAATCTAAAATTATGATGAACAAAACTATGATGGAAGATAAGCTTGATGGATCAAGCAACTTCAAGTTCCTGGAAGACAAGACTTCAAAGGAAGACTTATTGTGGGTGATACAAAAAGGTGTCACTGTGACTACCTCCTTCATGAAGATGTCAGAGGACAGAGATTAGCCATGTGCCATTGGAGAAATCATATCAACACCCTCAGGTATGCACTTGTATATATATTATTTGTATCATTGTCATGAGGGTAATTGTAGGACGAAGGAACCTTTTGCTGAAGTCTTGGATTCAGAGGGATCTCAGTGCATTCAGAGAAACAACACACTGGAAGTGAAGACTCCAGGTTTGATTGTTGTAATTGTCATTTCTCTAACCTATATTTCTAAAGTTTGCTACATTGCAAGTTGGTGTTATAGCTGTGACAACAATCCTTAAATTGTTTTGATTCTAGAGATGTACTCATTATTCCCCTTTAGGAGATATTCTTGTTTTGGTTCCTATTGTTTTCTTGTTCCAGACAACTTAATAACAAAGGAAGATACTTATCCTTCGGAGGGAGTCACTTGACTCAGAGGGAGTCAGAACTATATGAGAAAGAGGAAAAATAGAACCATCGTTGAGACAACCAATGCAATAATGCATGATCAGAATCCTTCTATGATTCCATGGGCAGAAGCATGCATGACACAGTATATGTTCAGAACAAGAGTCTTCACCAGACTTTGAAAAACATAACTCCCGAAGAAACCTTCACCGGAGTGAAGCCTAAAATTGAACACTTAAGGATATTTGGGTGCCCAGTGTATTTTTATGTACCCAAAGAGAAGAAGTCCAAGCTAGACCCTTCAAGGAGAAAGGATACGTTTATGGGATAAACAATCAATCCTCGAAGACATTCCAGATCTACATCCCTGGTCAGAGAAAGATTGAGACAAGCAGAGATGTTGTCCTTGAAGAAGAGATTGCCTTTCAAAGAATCTCAGATGGAGATTGACAGTGAGACAATACCTTCTCCCCCTTCAACATTTCAGAGTGAGACAGACATTATTCTAGCTGATCCAATTGCTCTAGTTGATATGTCTAGAGATATTGCAGTAGGGCATAAAAGGCTTGCCTAGGCTCAATCTGCAGGAGGTAGAGGAACATGCAAGCCCCTCAAGGCACATCCTGAGAAAGTCACGAGCCACTTCATTGATTTTGAGCCTCCTTTTCTTGGAGAAGCAACATGAGAACATGTATGGCAAGATGCCATAACAAAAGAATACCAGTATATCTTAAAAGAATGATGTTCAAGATATTGTTCAGAGACTAGAAGGGAAGTCTGTGGTAACTTCCAAGTAGATCTATAAGATCAAACATGCAGCTGATGGAAGTGTCAAGAAATACAAAGCGAGATTTGTGGCCAAAGGATTCTCACAAACAGAGGGAGTTGTCTATGATGAGACACTTGTGTAATGATCCCAAGCCATTATGCAAGGATCATCACGGTTTTAGTGTCTTTTTAAATCTTTTTCTGGTTGTGGTATTTCATCAAACACTTTGTTGATCTATTGTTTAGATGTGTTTACTTGCAGGATGGCCTCTTGATTTCGGCCTTAGGTTTACTGATGTGTTATATATGTGTATTGCAACAATAAACAAGAAGATATAACCATGGAAGTTTGGAACATACCTCAACCATCTCAAATCTGCTTTTATTCATGAAATAGAGAAACCTGCTACAATGAAGATGCCGATCTGGAATGCTCAACAGATGGCTAAGAAGATAGACAATAGAGCTGCTACAAAATGATCCAGGAAGATACTATAAGCCTCCAAAGGTTTAAGAGATGAAGACCAATGCCAAGGTAGATCTGGGCCATATGAAGTGCCAAACCCCCACTGGAAGATGCTACGTCCTGCTGGAACTGTCAACCCCTACAATTTCGGCCCTACTGTCAAAGACCTCCAAATGCTATGCTGAAGATGCCGAATTGTAGATCGGGATGAGTAGAATCCCCTCTTGAAATATCAGACCGAAATACCAAGGGAAACTCCTCCAAATGTTGAATCCTCCAATGGAGCTGCGCCCTCCTAAAACTGCCAAACCCTAGAATTTCGGCCCTGATGAAGGAGGCCTCCAAATGAGCCCAAACTCGGCCAAATGATAGATCGGGGTGATAGGATCCCTCTCCTGAAGTCTCAGGCCGAAATGCTATGGATAAATCCTCCAAACTGAATAGATATGAATCTAAAAAATGCCCTCCTTCTCTCCAATTCGTCCCACTGCTTTAGGAAATAATCTAACCATTAAGCTCTCTCAAGAGGCATTAGAAATCATGGCTAAGGCCCTGCAAGTAAAACCCAAATGCTCAAATGTCCAAGAGCCCTCTCAAACTCCTACAACGAACCTTCCCTCAATAATGGCGCGCTCCCCTTACTGGAAACTCCCAATGGTGCGCCCCTCCTCCTTCCTGTGCCTGTGGTTGGTGTAGAATCCTCTTGCACTAATGTAGAACCGAACTAGAATGGTGTGGGAGAGTATTGCCTCTTCGAGACCAAGCTTGGGACAAGCTAGGTGGAATCTTTCACCACCGAATCGTCCTCTAGGTTTTGTTAAGTCAAAACCCTCAAAACCCTCAAAACCCCCAATTTTGGGCTCACTAGCTAGAAGCCAGATATCAAAATGATAATAATACATGAATGAATAGAGTAGAGGCCCTTGCCTCCCTTTTATACTTTTTGGCTCACCTTGTCCCTCCAAAGTGACTTTCATTTTATTAATATTTAATTAATTAATTAAATCACTTTAATTAATTAATTAACCTTTTTACCTCTGAAAAGCTCCTTATTTCTCCTTGTGGCTTCCCTGGCCACTGAAAGTTACTTCTAGCCATCCCATCTTGTAGTGTTGCTGCTCCCGATTCCAATGAGCTATTACATTGAGAGGTTCCTCCAAGTAATGTGCCCAAAATGTCCTCTTTAGTGAATTTTATTGACTTATAGCTCAAAATAGTCAAAATCATGGAAATCATCAGCATGCAATGGAACCAAAGCCAACATGTGTGGAATGGCTCATAATGATGAGATATGATGAGAAATGCAAGCTGGACCTCACAATGCCTCTCAATAACCCTTGTACTCGCTATAACACCCATCTGGCTACTCTGGTCATCATAAGCCTCTGCAGTGTGATGATGTCTCAAAGTGGGGACATTACAGTCCTCCCTGCTAGAAAATTGCTTGTCCTCAAGCAATAACCAAATCCACTCAAACAAAATACCAGGATCCCATGTCCACTTGTGGGATACATAGTAGAACCCATCCAAAGACGAACAATAGTACACTCCACCCCTTGGATCCCATATCAGGAAGTGAACTGCAATACTCTGTGAAGCATAGTCCTGAAAGATATCAACCCTATGAACCTTCTGCACATGACACATGGCCTCATCTCGGAATGAGTCCATCCTCCAAATCTCTACCAAGATCCACACGGCCTCCATCAACTGCACATGCTGATGCCAGAATGAGGTACTGCAAGACCTCTGTGAGACACCCTCAAGCGCTGTGCTCCCCTCAACATTGAAGCTAAATGGAAAGTTAGAACAACTTTCCCCTGCAAAGGTCCACTCGCCCCTGTCAGTGAGTGAAATGCTCAACCCTGCAATCCCTGGGTCCCATGCTAACCTCTGTCGAAGATCACCATGCTGGCCCAACACTACTCTGACTACGACTGTCTGTCCCCTTCATACATACTGGATCCTCCTCTCCTGGATCCTCAAGCTGAAATACCTGTGACCACTGGACTTGCGGTCCAGAAACTATATCTGTAAAGACATCTCTATAGAAGAAGTACCTATCCACCCATCTCCACGTTCGATCATGATGATCAAGAGTGAAAAGCTGCCTCGCTCTATCGGACAAATCCTTGCAGGCCCACTCCAGGCCGACCCTTGGTGGAGTGTGTGGCTCTTAGGTGTAACCTGGGTCATCATGTAGTGAAACATCCGGCTCACCCAATGAACTCCCGGATCCCATGGCAAACTTGGAAGTTTATCAATTCCAATCTCGTCTAACTGCTCCTGTGTGAGACTGATAACTGTCAGAAGCCCTCTGTGCTCATTTGCTATCCTCCTCATGCTGCTGTCAATGATAAATGTGTCGGAAAAGGATAACAGACATATCTACAACTAACTGTAGAACTCGAAGGCGTCACATGCTTTGGTCAATCCCAAGGATTCGACCAGAAGCTCGTCCATCGGTATCCATGATAGATGCTCTCTGTGGTCATCACCAAATCCCAACCATCCAGTACAATCGGAAATAACCCCTCCGACTGTTGGTCAACCAACCTCCATCTCTCATCTCCCATGCAACTGCTGAAATGGTGAAGGTGATCCCCCACAACTATGTGCTGCTGCAAATGAGTGACATTTGCATGCTCCCCTAGGTGTGTCTCCTCCCTGCAAGGCACTATACCCCTCTGAATCCCACCATACATCTCGACATGTCTCTGTGAGCTATCACTCATCACTGTATGCTCTGGCATACCCATGTCGTCTCCCGTAGACTCATGTTGTCTCATAGATCCTGGGCGTACTGCTGGATCAACATCTACATGGAGGCCAACCGCTCTCGAAAGACAAATGGAAGTGTCATCCATCATCTGGTGCTCCTCTGCTAGATCATCAACATCTCCTAGCAATGTGACTGAATGATATATCTGAGTGTCTACTAAGACAGATGAAGTGGATCTCTGACAAATCTCCTCAAGAGACTCATCTGATCTAGACTTCGATTCTTGAAGGGCTGTCTGTGTGCCTCTCAAGAATCCTCGAGTTCTCTCCAACTCCTGAGTGAGTCGGTCCATCTCCAACTCCTGCTCCCTTAGAGCCTCATGATACATCTCACCAATCCTCAATAGGTAGTACCTGTCAGTCAACAACTACTGGTAATCGGTCCTCATCATAGATACTCTCTCCCTAAGAGTATGAAAGTCATCCATGTCAATTCCCTCATCTGCACTACCATGTGCCACTGACGCTCTCCAATAGTAATATGCCATCGATGCATGCATGTCATCACTGCGCCTGGTGGCTGCCATGATCATATCTTCAGTGACTCTCAACTGTGCTGCTAAGTGGTGTGACTCCTGATCATGGTCATGCTGAGGTGCTACCTCATATCCCTCACTACCACTGTCAGTCCTGCTAATGTCAACTCTAGAGTCCCCAAAGACACTCTCTGCATAAGATAACATGTTGAGCTGCCCACTGTCTACTGTGCTGCTAGGTACTCCTGTATGCCACTGCACCCCATCACTAGATGCTATCTCCCCCTGAATCACACTGTATCCTGTATGAGCAGCTGTATCCTCCTGTGCACTCAACCTGCTACTATCATCTGTGCCTAGGTCCCATATAGATGTATCCAGACCTATGTTGAGAAAATCGCTTAAAAATCGCCAAAATCGCGATTTTTTCAAGAGGACGATTTTTTAAAAAAAAATCATTGAAAAAATTGGCGGATTTTTTCACGATTTTTTAGAAAAAATCGGGAAAAACTCGCGAGTCGATGGGAAAAAATCCGCTGTGTAAAAAAAATTAGAAATCCGCAGGTTTAAGGGTCCGTGAGGGGTTTTTTGTGTTTTATTTGTGCATTTAGCCAAGGAGGAGAGCCAAGCCATTCAACCAGCCAAGGAGGAGTTTGCCATTGGGATTTTGTGGATTCAAGGGTCAGATTTGTGGATTTGGCATTGAAATTTTTAGTCCATTTCACAATTTTTGCATTTGGAGGAAAGTAAAAAAATTTGCCCATTATTTCTCATTTTTTCACCATAGATTTTCATAGGTTTTCAGTGGCAATGAGTTTTACATCTTCAAAATAGATTTTTGATGGATCAAAAACCATTTTTTTTCATTGTTATGTGATTTTCTTTCTTGCCATGTATGCCCAAAAACGTTTTTGGGATTTTCTTGCCCTAGGTCTATGTAAATTAATTTAAAATTTTTTGTGTCTATTTCGGGTTCAAAACCAAGTTTGAATGCTAGATACATAATTGATTTATTTTTGATTTTTAAATTTTCATTTTTTCATCAATAACATGTGCTAAAAAACGATTTTTTTTTTGCCCTAGGTTCATATTTTTCCATATTAAAGATGCCAAAGCCATTAGATCCATTCTGGGAGTATGGTGAGCCTGATTCTCCAGGGAATCGACAACATCTCAAATGCAAGCTATGTGGGAAAGCAATGTTCAGTGGGGTATATCGGCTAAAATACCACCTTGCGAAAATTCCAGGGAATGAGGTGGGGATTTGTACCGAGTCAAGCGAAGAACTTGTTGCGAAGGCCACAAAAGCAATTGAAGAGTATTCAGCAAACAAACAGTACACAGAAGCCAAGAAAAAAGAAATGGCTTCAAGATCCAGGTC